>JABUQX010042960.1:0-15000 GCA_015478945.1 Trachelipus rathkii
AATATATATATATAATATTATATATGTAACAAAGTCTTACAATTTTTCATGTTAATAGTAGTATAAAATTTATATTGCGGTACTTCGAAAGCCTCACTTTTTTAAGAACGCAAATGGATTTTTATTATTAATCAATTATTATTAATTTTTCTTTAGAAAAACTGCTGTTACAATTTTTTTAATAGTAAACTTTATATATATAATAATATATATATATATATATATATATATATATATATATAATATATATATATATATATATATATATATATTATATATATATATATATATATAAGGAGAATATTTGATCATGGCCATCCGTGGTGTCAATTGGCAATTAGTTATGTTGATTCTGGTAATGTTTATCATTGAAAATGTTTTTATATACAGTCTGGACATTTTGAACCATTTTTGATCCAGCCTGTAGTATTTTATATTATTTATCTTATGGCTTTAATTATGATAAAACTTGGCAATAATTCAGATACTATAATTATTGTTTGTCTCTTTCTAGTATAACTTGTCATAATTATATATTGTATGTTTAAAAAAGTATAAAACTAATAAAAACATAGCCAGAAGCACAGATGGTTGTATACCCATAGTTGTGCTCAAATTAATACATTGAAGACGTTGATAAGCCTTTCTAGCTGTTTCAAAGGTCAGTGCTACATATAAACAACCTTATTTAAGTTTTGTAATTATTTCAAGTAACTGACTGTAATTTTTTGTATTAATGTTAAAGATAGTAAACTTGGCATTTGTTACAGTTTACTGTCTTGTTGTGGAAGGCCATTGACATCATTAGTTCCCCATTTAAGAAACCCCTCTTGGACACTACCAGGGTAGGTTTCTTAACATACCTAGATTTATATAGTCATGCTTTAATTGTCAGATATATAGATAAATAGTAAAATCCAAATACCAATTCTGTTTATTTTAACAGGGTTTTGATGTCGGGATTCATTCCTGAATCCTTCTCGTTCTAAAGCTGGGATAGATTTCTGTACTGGGATTCATTCCTGAATTCTTCTTCTTGGTACGATTTTGAAGATTGGATTCATCTTGAGTCTTTCTTCGCGGAATTGATTAGGAGTCGTGATTCATCCTGAATCTTTCTCCATACCAATTTTAGCGTTGGGATACATCCTGATTCTTTTCTACTTGATGGTACTTTATCATAGTAGTGATTCATCCTAAATCCTACTTTTCCCTTGGAACCATTCCCCCAGTCAAATTCAGTTAAGTCATCATATGTTCACAGTTGTTGAGTCTGAATTTCTTATTCTCCCTTGATTTTATATGCATGAGCAATATTTGGAAGCGTTCGGTTTCCACTCTCGTATCTGATTCCAGAGCTGTCTGTGCTCGTGTACATATTTTATGCATTGGATACCTTGAACTTATCTCCAATGTGTATTCACTGATTTTATTATTCTATTTAATCGTAATCTTTTTATTCATATATTGTTGGGGTTGGACTGTGGTATATATTAACTTTTCACAGACCTCCCACTATATTTAACTGAGCAATCTTAGTAAAGATAAAACTTTTTACGGAGTGTCACTATCCTTGATTTTGATACTTTATTATTATTATTATTAATCTTCAAGAACTATATCTGATTAGTCTTCCAGAACTATATCGGATTAAACTTCGAGTAAAGATCCGGGAAACGATCTATACTATTCTACACCATTCTCTGGGTAAAAATCTTAGATTGTTATCAACCTTTTTTATATGTTATCAACGTTCACAATCCTCTTCGAATAGTCATTCAAGTAAGCAGGCCTACAGAGTCCCATGACTAACTTCCTCCGTTACGGAGAAAACCTAACCTGCTCCGTATTACCCCTGATGGTGTCAGGTGGTTGCTGTGCTTACTAGACATTCAAACCACTATTTTTGAACATCACAAACCTATCATCTACGTATCATTTTACTTTGACCTTCGAAATATTCTATTTCTTCGATCCTCGACTCTACGAGAAAGAGTGGAGAGAGGCACCTCCCAGTCGGGTACGCTTGTTCGATCCCAGCGTGCTTCTTCTCCGCTACATAAATAAATTAAGTGGCGCCCGAACAGGGACTCTGTTTGAGTTCCTGCGCTTGCGTGCACTAGGATTGTGACTCTCGCTCACACCGTCATTTGTTTTGAAAATCATCGATTCTCTTCAGTTCTTCTCAAAGAAATCTTCTTCTTTTGTACTTATATTGGACAGATCGAGAGTTAGTTAGTAATAACCCTCCAATCCTTTGAAATTCTTTCCTTTGAAACTTAAATAAAATGTCAGAAAAAAATCAACCCAAAGACTTGGAAACAAGTACAGGTTCTGATAGCCAAGAGGCTTTGGACTTCGATCCATCTCTTGCAGCTATCGCTTTAGATCCACGTTTAGACCAGCGTCTGCGTGATGATCGTAATAAAAATAAATTAGAAATGAATGTAGGAATGAATGTGGAAAATAAAGACAGGGTAGAAGTTTCCAACTCTGACATACCCTTAGTTCCCAACTCTGACTTAAATTCACTTGCCAATTCTGAGTACCTTATTGATTAAACTCAATAATCAGGTGATAAGTGAAAGGAAATTGGCTAACGTAAATTCAGTCAGTAATGTTGAACAGAGAACGTACCATGATCAAGGTCAAGGTATTCCCTCTGACTTCGATTCCCATCATGTGCATATGCCTAAAAATACCACTTCTTTATATGATCGTGATTATAAACCTTCCCTAGATTCCCAGTTCAATCACGATCCAAGTCTTTCTTCCTAAATCCACCTGGTTATGTAGAAAATCCCAAAAATCAATTTTTCCTAATCCTAATCTTATTCTAATCCTAATCTTATGCCTACTCATAATTTTCTTCCTAAACCTCAGCTTCTTCCTAATCCCAATCTTCTTCATAATTCTATACCCCCAGAAAATTACTTTAATCATCATAAGTCTCTCTTTAGAAATCCCGAAATGGGTAGAGGCACAAGAGATTCTCTATCCCTATAAATAGAGGAGAGGCTGACTTTTCAGAAAAGTATAATAAATTGCTACAGCCTCACCCGAGAACAAATGCCAAGAAATCAATATCCGGAGCACCAGATGTTATCAACTGACCCTCGGGTCTATTCTGGGTGTTTTCCACAAGGATATTCTCAAACACATTCTGAACGTCGTATACCTTCTATGTATTCCGGACCACACATGAAAAAGAGGCTTGATATGCTGGAGGAAGCCATTGTGCTTCTTACTCAGTTACTCAAGAACTCCCAGAAACTTAAGGTTGTGGATCCTGGTAAGTTCAAATATGAAGCGGAACAAGATCTCTTAGTCTACTTGGCTGATTTTGAGGCTTACTGTAGTCTACACTACCCAAATGCCCATCACCAATGGTTAAGACTGCTTGGTCGACAGCTAGAAGGCAAATTTCTGAACATATACCGAGAAATCATAAAAGATAACCGTGAATACTTCTCTGTACGGGATAATCTTGTGTGTTGGTATCGAGATGAGGAACGTAAGAAGAAAGAATATAGAATACAGAAGTATCATGCCGCTCACCGATACCCCAACGAGAGCATCAAAATGTTTGCCCTTCGGTTGGAACGCCTAGCTAGTCAAGCATATCATGGACACGATATGAGAGATCACGATTCCCTTAGAATAGCTTTCCTTTGTAGTTTGCCTCCTTATATTGAAACATTCGTCCGTCAATATATTAAAATGCAGGAGTTGGACGGTTATAGTAGAGCTTCCTGGGAAAATATAGTGAATTTTGCGGACTCTTTAGACAGCGAGAACACTGCTTTCCCTAATTCCATTTCCCAAACTAATCCACTTGAGATCGACAAATCAACTTATGCCCAAAAGACCGCGATGAAAGTAAACCTAGATGAATCTCTGGAATCCGTTATCCGGATAAATACTGCACTCCCTGGATGGACTGATGTTTTGCATCACAACGTCGAACAACGGAAACATAAATCCAAAAATAATCCTCGTCAGGCTCATAAGAATAAAAGTAGTCCCCAAGAACGAAATAATGGTAGTCGCTACTATCGGGAACTCCAACCAATATCACAGAAACCCAGGGATAATACAGTTCGTAATAACTATAATTCGAATCCAACACGAACGTACTAAGGCTGCCTGACGCGGAGAAATTTCTGTTTCACTACTGTGAAAAAACAGGTCACTCCATGGAGGAGTGTTACAAATATCTGGGAGTATGCAGTTACTGCAAAAAGAAAGGTCACATCAGGGCCAACTGTCGATCTAGGAATTCTCCTTCCTCTTCTTCCCCGAATATTAGAAAAGTAGTCTGTCCCTTTTGTGGTGGTCCTCACGCTGGGATGAGGTGTTCACACATTAGTGCTCCTCCCCAGTCCCATAATACTTACCACGAGCCTTCTTCCCCTAGTAATGTTCCCCTAGAAAGAGTATATTCCAGGTCGTATTCTTCTAATCATTCGACAAATCACAGGCCTCATGCCAAAAGCAGTTAGAACCATCCATACTTCAGAGTAAAAATTAAATCCATGCGCAACAAATGATGAGGTCGGTATGATTCCACTTTTAAACTCCTGGTCTCCCCGGAACTGAGTCCTCTGGTGGAGAATAACCCTTTAGTAGACTCAGTCAATGATGATGGAAGCGCAGAAAATTTTAAAACTTCTAAAATTATTCCCGCGAAATCCTCCGACCGACCTCCCTTAGAAATAAATAAACCCCTAGACCATTAAGGACGATGGTAGTCCATTGTACTCCTTTCAAGGAGGACCCTCTGATTGTTTCAGTCGCTTTGGTACCCAACAGCTCTGGTTTCTATGGTTGTATGGTAGACAGTGGAGCTGGTATTAGTTTAATCAGCACTGAAATAACCGAGACTGAGGCGTACATGAAAGATTTACCCTTACGGCCCTCTGTGGATATAAAAGTTAATGCCATCAGTGGTCTGGTCAGAGAAGCATTTCAAGTACTATTCGACTTCTACATTTTCTGAATGTAATCGTACTCTTCCTGAAGTGATTATGTGTCAAGCCCGTCATTTTGTATGGTTTTCCTATGATTTAGCCAGCTCTGCTTAGTTTTTGGGAGCTTGTCGCATTAAAAGAAATGAACTTCTTCCAGACTTAAACTACGGCAGGAAATTAGTACTATAGAACTGATGAACTGTATAGATTCCTAGTAGAGATGAGAGTCTAAAAATCCCTTTTTATAAATGTGTCACGGTAAAATATTAACTTTTCACAGACCTCCCACTATATTTAACTGAGCAATCTAGTAAAGATAAAACTTTTTTCTGGAGTGTCACATCCTTGATATTGATACTTTATTATTATTATTATTCATTACCGTCAGAACTATATTGGTTAATCTTCAAGACCTCTATCTGATTAAACTTCGAGTAAAGATCCGGGAAACGATCTACACTATTCTACACCATTCTCTGGGTAAAAATCTTAGATTGTTATCAACATTTTGTATATGTTATCAACGTTCACAATCCTCTTCGAATAGTCATTCAAGTAAGCAGGCCTACGGAGTCCCATGACTAACTTCCTCCGTTACGGAGAAAACCTAACCTGCTCGTATTACCCCTGATGGTGTCAGGTGGTTGCTGTGCTTACTAGACATTCAAACCACTATTTTTGAACATCACAAACCTATCATCTACGTATCATTTTACTTTGACCTTCGAAATATTCTATTTCTTCGATCCTCGACTCTACGAGAAAGAGTGGAGAGAGGCACCTCCCAGTCGGGTACGCTTGTTCGATCCCAAGCGTCTCTTTCTCCCTATATATATATATATATATATATATATATATATATATATATATAATATTATATAATATTATATATATATATATATAATTTATACTTACTTTATTCTGCCCTGGCCCACCTTAATTGGAGGGCCACAATGCTTCCAGGAAGCCGGCCGC
This sequence comes from Trachelipus rathkii, assembly GCA_015478945.1. Taxonomy (NCBI): domain Eukaryota; kingdom Metazoa; phylum Arthropoda; class Malacostraca; order Isopoda; family Trachelipodidae; genus Trachelipus; species Trachelipus rathkii. The sequence goes on from JABUQX010042960.1 coordinate 5,946, forward strand.
CGCCTCCGGGCGGTTCCACAGGTCGAAGAAAGAAGTTATAGAGAAATCGGTGCGGGGGACGTCGAGAGCAGGGCACCTCAGAAGAAGGTGCTCTATTGTGTCTTGGGCATTGTGACATCTAGTGCAAGTGGGGGAGGTGACGTTGTCTAGTTTGAATCTGTATTTATATTGCACGATCCCCGGGTGGTGACCTGATCTGCTCCGAGCGAGGTCGATTTGTCCTCTTCTGGACAGCGTTTCTTCTCTAGGGGAGAGCTTTTGGGCGGGGGTGTTTAGTAAGTTGTTATTTGGGCGGTTTAGTAGGTATGTGTTGGTTAGATGTGTATGGATATGTGTAATCCATGACCAATTGGGAGGGGGAGGAGGAATTATGTTGTATGTGTGTAATAGATGAGCCTGTGAATAAGGGGGGGTTTTAGTTTTTGGCGGGGAGGGTTGGAGAGAATTGGTGACAAAGGTGGGATGGATTACGTGTTTTTTGATAAATTGAGTCCCAACCATCTCCAAGTGTGTGGAGATGGGGAGGATGGAGGTTTCATATATATATATAATAAAGTATATTATATATATATAATAATTCTGCTGAAAATAAATATTATAAAATTTAAAATTTTTTATAACATCTATTTGTCATTTTGGCCCAAAAAACCCGGTGGCTGGGCAATTAATAAAAAACTGTTTTTTTTTTGCAACCCGGTAAGAGGTGGTAGAAATACTACAGATTTAATGTTTGCATTAAGAATGATACAGGAAAAGAAACATGGGAATATAATAAGAAGGCAGCATATATCACCTTCATAGACTTGAAGAAAGCATTTGATGTCTGTACAAGAAGAGAAGCTGTGAAGTTCCGGAGAGGGATTATCGAAAGTTGGAGGCAGACTGGATAAAGGCAGTAAGAAGTACAAACGTGAATAGCATAAGTAAGGTAGAACAGGAATATAAAAACGAATACATGGTTTGAGGTAAAAAGTGGAGTAAAGCAGGGTAGTGTGCTGTTTATAGCGGTATTTGGACACAGTCATAAGAGGTGTAAAAAGAGAGTTTTAGAAGAGATGACGGAACATCATGGTATACTGCAGATGATTTGGCGTGTTGGAGTGAGATGGCTGAGAGGTTGAGCAAATGGTGCTGTGTTTGCAGAAAGTTGAGAGAAACAAGGATTGAACTATGAATGTGGAGAAAACAGAAATAATGGTAGTAGGCAGGGAGGAGGAGGAGGAGGAAGTGGAGGTAGACGGTAGAGAGATAAAAATGTGGATAGCATATAAATATCTAGGAAGCACTTGAAAGGGGTGTGTGTGCAAAGGAAATTACGAGTAGGAGGAGTATGGCAGGACTGTAAGAGCAGTATAACCCCATCTTGAAAGATAAATATATTAACAAAGAGGTGAAGAGAGCAAAATACGAGGGAGTGTTGACGCCGATACTGTTGTGTGGGGCGCAGACATGGAGCATGACAGAGAGAGAGGATAGTAGAATTCAAACAGCGGAGATTAATTTGTTGAGGACAGTGATTGGAAAGAGAGAAGAGACAGAGTGAGAAACGAGACAGTCAGGGAGAGCGGGGTGTGAAACCATTGATGAATAAGTGGACGCAGCCAGCAAGTGGGGACACCTGGAGAGAGTTGCAGTAAGAGGGAGGTGGAGACCGCGGAGGGAGTGAGACCGAGGGGAAGACGCGGCGAAAGAGATGGAGAGACACAGTAGAGGATTCATTGAGGAAACACCAGATGCCTGCAATGGATGAGCTGATGCGGATGGGATCGTGATAGATAGAACAAGATGGAAGCGGAGTTCCCCACTGACAGACTCGTAAGCCTGACTGGAGAGAATGTAAGATGTAAAGATATATATATAATCATATCATGTCATGTCCCGCATCATAATATATATATTTATATATATATAATATAGTATATATATATATATATATATATATATATATTATATATTATATATATATATATATTTAATATTATATATATATATATATTATATATATATTATATATATATATTATATACATACACAAGTTTTTAATTCAAACTTCAAAGAGTAAACATCCTCATCCGCATCCGCATCCGCAAACAGTCAGTCACTAATATATATACTAATATATATATTATATATATATATATATTATATATATATATATATATATAATAATATATATATATATATAATATATATAATATATATATATATACCGGTATATAATATAGTACGGTATAATTATATATATATATATAATATATTATATATATATTATTATATATATATATATATTATATATATATATATATATATTATATATATTTATATATAATAATATATATATATATATAATATATAATGTACAAAGTCTTACATTTTCATTTAATAGTAAGTAATAAACAAATTTATATGCGGTACTTCGAGCTCACTTTTTAAGCAAACGCAATTGGATTTTATTTTATTATTAGTATATTATTTTTCTTATTTAATGTGACAATTTTTTTAATGTAACTTATATATATATATATAATATAATATATATAATATATATATATATATATATATATATATCTAATATATATATATTATATTATACTTACTACTTCTGCCCTGGCCCACCTTAATTGGAGGCCACACTGTTTTCCAAGGAAGCCGCTGCCGCCTCCGGGCCGTCCACAGGTCGAAGAAAGAAGTTATAGAGAAATCGGTGCGGGGGACGTCGAAGCAGGGCACCTCAGAAAAAGGTGCTTCTATTTGTGTCTTGGGCATTGTGACATCTAGCGCAAGAGTGGGAGGTGACGTTGTCTAGTTTGCAATCTGTATTTATAATGCCATGAGCCCCGGGTGGTGACTGATCTGCTCTGAGCGAGGTCGATTTGGCCCTCTTCTGGACCGCGTTTCTTCTCTCGGGGAGAGTTTGGGCGGGGTGTTTAGTAACATTGTTATTTGGGCGGTTTACGGCAGATATGTGTTTGTTTAGATGTGTATGGTATGTTAATCCATGAACTCTTGGAGGGGAGGAGGATTATGTTGTATGTTTGTAATTAGAATTGAGGGGAATTTTAGTCTTTGTCGGGGAGGGTTGGAGAGAATTTTGGTGACAAGGTGGGATGGATTACGTGTTTTTTGATAAATTGAGTCTCCACCATCTCCAAGTGTGTGGAGATGGGAAGGATGGAGGTTTCATCGTGTAAATGTTGATTGGGGTGGTTTTTGTGCAGCCTGTGATAATTCTGAGGGCTGCATTTTGAAGAAATTTGTAATTTATTTGTGTCGATTTTGAGAGTGCTGGGAACCATGCTGGTGAGACATCATAGTTTAGATTTGTTCTGAGGAGTTGTTTATAATTGGTGAGGGTTTGTTTTCTGTCGCTGAAGTTGTGTTTGGAGAAGCAGGGTTCGGAGGGTGTTAGTTTTTCGTTGGTTGAGGAAGTGATTTGGTCGATGTGGGGGGAGAAACGTCATGTGAGTGTCATAGGTAAGCCTAGTAATTTTTTGGTTTTGTTTAATGGAAGGGGTTGTTTGTTACAAGGGTGATTATAGATGAGGGAGGGATTGGTGATGGTCATTATTTGTTTTTTTTGGATTTGTGTGTGGTTAAAAAAGGGTGATGAAGGATTTTAGGGGTGATGCCTGTCATTCTGTTGGAGCCTTAACCAATTTTCTAATAGATGTAATATTCTTGGTATGTATGTGTGGCTATTGTTCTTACGTCTGGGGTGTTGGGAATAAGACTGATGTCATCTGCGTAAGTTAATAAGTTTAGTGGATTGGTGGTTGGGGTAGGTAAATCTGCTGTGAAAAAGTTAAACAAAAAAGGAGAGAGAGAATGGCGCCCTGTGGGATGCCATTTTGTAATTTGATAGAATGGGAGAGTTTGTTTTTGTATAAGACCTTAGCGACACGGTTGGGTGAGGAAATTGGAGAGCCATTTTTTGTCATTATTTTCTAAGGGGAGTGGAGGATTTTTTTGAAATAGGATATTTTTGTGTGTGGGGACGTATTGAATGCTTTATAGTATGTCTATTGCGTGAGTATAGATCTATGGGAAGGGGATTGATTGAAGCATTAATGATGTGTTCGTGTGAAGGGCTGTAGTGAGAGTGGCTTGCTTTTGAAACCATGTTGGAAATCTGGTAGAGTAATGGGGTGGGAAATTTTGTTTAGTATTAATTTCTCTAGCAGTTTACTAATGGAGCAAAGCAGAGAGATTGGGCGGTAGGAGGAGGGGAGTTAGGGTCTTTTTTTGGTTCGAGTTTTGGAATTATGAATGCTTGCTTCCAGATTGGGGTTATGTAGTTGAGCTGCCATGATTTGTTAAAGATTTCTGTGATTAGGAGAATTGTTTTTCTCCAAGGTGTTTTTAAGTGTAGGTTGGATATTGAGTCTGGACCTGTCGTCTGTGAGTTTGAAGTTTTTAAGGCTTCTTATTGTTATGTGCGTTGTATGGGGGTATGGGTAGGAGGGTGTGGTCTAATTGGAGTTTTCTGAGTTGTTTTTTTATTTTCCTGTTATCAGGGTGGGTTGGTTTCGAGAGATGTTGGCATAATGTTTTAGCAAGACTGTCTGATTGTTGTTTTGGGGAAGGGGGGAGTTGTGGGTAAAGATGGGATTCGTGATTGTGGGGTTGTTTTTGGAGAGTTTGTTTTAATTTTTTAAGACTTGCCAGTTTTTCTATTGTTTAAGCGTGAGATGTTATGTTGTAAGTATTCTGAAAAACTTATTGGTAGTGTTGGTGGTTATGAGGTGGATATTTTGGGTGTCCTAAAGTTTTGTATTTGTTAGTGATGAGTGGGGTATATGGTCTAATTTTTCGGAGAGAGTTTCTTTGTTTAATGAGTTGGTTGATCTCAGGGTTGAGTTTGGGGTTGTATGATTTTCTGTGGCCTTTGGGTATATATAGAGGTTTGCTGATTTAATGATTGTATTGTTTAAGTGAATAATGGAGGTGTGTAGGGAAGTTGTGTCGTGGATTGGTATTGGGTTAATATGGGTTTCTATATGGTTAGTAAATGCAGGCCAGTTTGCTTTTTTATAGTTAGTGTATGTAGTAGTCTTTTTTTGTGGGGATTGATGAGGGGAGTTTAGAGAAATAAGAATAGGAAGGTGGTCCAATTGTAGGTCAGTAACAGTGTCCCAGGTTAGTAGGGGATGTAGGGAGAAGGAACAGAATGTAACGTCTGGGGAAGTAGGGGATTGGTTAACTTGGGGAGGATATCGGAGTGTAGGTTTGAGTTAAGGAATATTAAGGATTCAAATTCGTTAAGGATATGGTTGCCTCAGGGGTCAGAAGGGTAATCTTTATACCATGCTGTGTGGTGGGCGTTAAAATCGCCTCCGAGGATGAGATTTGAGTATGTGGTTATTATTGATAGTGGGGGTGTGAGGTTGTTTGGGAGGGGATTTGGAGAGGTGGGGTGGCGAATATAGAGATTGAAGATGTTATAGGTGGTTTTGTTCAGGAGGATGGAGCAAGATTGGGATTTTATCAGTGCTTCTGGAAACAAAATGGAGGTGTCGTTAGTTGTATTGTGGTAAGTGATGCTGTTATGGATCAGTGTTAAGAGGGAGTGTTGTGGGGGGTCGGAGGGGGAGTAGATGGCGTCATAACCGTAGAACGTGGGGAGTGGGGTGTTTAGGGGGAGGGAGGCTTCTTGTATGATGGCTATGTGGATGTTATATTTTTTAAAATGGTTAAGTTCTATAGCTTTATTGGTTAGGCTGTTAATATTTAATTGTAATATGTTGAGTTTTAGGGGGTTAGTTATAGGAGGGGGAGGATTTTGAATGATAGTGGGAGGGTTACAAGTTGCACAGGAGAAGCCTGGGTTATTTCTGGGGAAAGTTTGAAATGGGGAGCAGGCCAGGTGAATCCACTCACGGCAACTCACACATTGAATGCTGTTCAATCCAACTCGTTGTTGACAGATGGGGCAGTAATATCTAGGGGGACCCGGGTTTCTCTCGACATCACCCGACCGAAGGAGAAGCAGTCCCTTCACCGAGAAAAAAGAAACAGATAGAAGAGATAGATTGGAGACATTGTTGAGTGGAAGAGCTAATGAAGACAGAAAAACAAAGCAATTTTCGACCTGTGGGCCCAGCGTCAGCGTGGCTCCATTTATCAGTGACCCTCCGGGTGGAGGGGGGTATTGGATGGTCTTGCTGTTCCCCCAAAAGCATTTATGTATATACATACTATATAGATATATACTATATAGGTTAATATATATATATATATATATATATATATATATAATATATATATTAATATATATATATATATATATATATATATATATATATATATATATATATATATATATATTATATATTATATAATATATATATATTATATATATATAAATTGATATTTTTATATGCATTTGAACAAATGAATTTTGCATTATTTTGAATTAAAGTATAAATTGTGTGAGGCTCGAAAACTGAATAAAAGCTGGATATTTTGCGAGAATTTAGAAGGTATTTGTTTTTTTTGTTTTTTTTCGTCCTAAACAGTGTTGACACATAGACACACCTTCCCTCGTAATTAATAGTATAGTTCTTACCTGAGGAACAGAAGAAAATATGTATATAGTTTGTTGTCTTCTGAATCTGAGTGTTTTGATTGGGTGATATTTAGTATCAAAGTGATTCTTGCTTGGTATAAATGATGAATTTTGGTGTATGCGTGACTCTTTTACCTTCGAATTTATTGGAGTGAGCATGTGTCAGGTGGTTTTAAATGTGGCAATTAGATTATTGAGTGTGTCTGCTAAAGGTTAACATAGTCTGCAATAGCGTTTGTCAATGTGTACAGTGCATCCACTTATGCGATCATTATTTGTTGTAATTTCTTTATTATTTAAATGTTTCTACAGTGTTAACACAAGGTTATTATTTTATTAAGTTTTTAAAAAGTGATAATTTGTTTTGCGAAATTATCAGTGATCAATATTATTTATTTATCATATTTTGTGAAGTGTATTCAAATCGAGAATCGTCTGTTTGTGCGTTGCATTTCAGATGTACCAATATTACGGAATCACAGGTATTTACATATCGTATGCAATATCAAAAGTGTCATATTTTAATCGTGTTTTGATATTTCACTTATAAAGTTTTGCATTTCATATTTTTAAACATTTTTCTTTAAAGTTCAAATAAATATTTTAATATTTATTTGTCAATGGTCATATAACACCTTCAGTGTTATATGGTTATTGGTAAGCGTGATCGGTCTGTAGTCAATCAGCTGTTTATTTCATTGCAATCATTTCGAGTCAGCTGTTTATATTTTCTTGCATACTGGATTCTTTGTTTATGCTACGCAGGGAAATTCTTTGCAACAAAGAAACACAGTATTCAAGAAAGCTTTATTTTGCCGCACACTTCATAAATTAAATATTTAATTTATTTATTTATAAAGTAAAATTTATTTATTTATTTATCTATTGATATAACTAATTATTTTATTTTCTTTATTATCATTGGGTATTTATTTAATATTTAATATTTTGGTATATATATTTTTTTATTATTTATATATATTTTTTTGTGTATATTTTTTTTTTTAATTATATATAATATATATATATATATATATATATATATATATATATATATATATATATATATATATAGAAAATTATATTTTTGAAAATTATATATAATATATACTATATAGTATCAGGTTTTGGTTCAAGTCGTATCTGTATCTTGTCTTAAGTAAGCATTTTTTTGGGTACTGTACTGTCTTGTACTTGAGTTTCTAAAACCACTGTAGCTTGTACTGTGCTTGTATTGAGCTTTTGTACTTGTATTGTGCTTGGTACTTGCGTACTTTGGCATTTTTAAGCTTGAATATTTTTTATTTTTTTATTTATATTTTCCTTATTTATTTGATATTATTATTTTTTTATAAATGTATTCTAAATAAATTTCCATTTATGATGTATGTTAGTCATTTATATATATATATATATATATATTATATTATATATATATATTATATAATACTATATATAATATATATATATAATATAATATATATATATATATATAATATATTATTATATATTATATATATATAATATATATATTATATATTATATTATAATATATATATACATATAGACTTTATAAGTGGACTCCGTTAAAATTAGGTTAGGTTAATTTAGGTAGTTTAGTTTAGGTTAGTTAGGTTAGGTTAGGTTAAGCTAGTTGTTTAGGATTAGGTACCCAAAAATTTAATGGTATTATACACAATTATTAAATAACGATCATTAATTTTGATTTTTCGGCTCCTGAGTCAACGACTTAAATGAAATATATATAAATATGAATATATATAACTATATATTATATTTAATATATATATATATATTATAATTATTTTATATTTATATATAATAATATTAATATAATATATAATCATTATCATCACACCTTTTTCAACAAGAACTTGGGGTATGGTGCGTACTGTACCGAACAGAAAGTAGTAGAAAATATGACACAGTCGAAAGAGCCCAAAGAAATACTCTAGAGCCTTCACGGGCGCGTCGGACTCTCACTATGGATCTCGCATGTGGGTTATCTGGAGGTGGCACAACTAATCACAAAACTGCTTTACCCTATTATGGCATTTTTTCTCCGCCTGTAAACTCACATTTCACTCGCCTCCGGAATTCTTGCTGACTCACATTTTATCTTCGGTATCACAGCCAGTCGATCCACAAACTCACATATACTTACGCTAACCAACGCGACTATCATCCATTCTTTCCACATAAACCGCATCTAAATCTTTCATTTATTTCTCATTTTCCCTTTTCATACCATACACTCTGTAATACGTTCATTCTCATTTTATCAATTCTTTCCAAAACCCCTAAGATTGTCCTCTGAACACATTGATACCTTAGATATATACCTCTTAATTCCCAGACAAGTCTCACTACAATAAATTAACACAGGTAAAACTTACCATCAAGCAAGACCTAGCGCCCTAGATTAGCCTCTTTACATCAAGGATTTTTTATTTGCCAGCTCGTTCCTGC
>JABUQX010042960.1:20000-22419 GCA_015478945.1 Trachelipus rathkii
TATAGTATATATATATAAGTAATATTAATTTATTTTTATAATTTTTATAAAATTAATTTAATTAATAGTATATTATAAATATATTATATATATTTATATATTATATTAAGTGATGGGAGGTAATGCAATTGTCTTGGCGATACCGTACATCGATACATTGTTAAATTCTTTGGGCGATAACGCGATACTCGGTCTTTAAAAAACTTTGGCGAATACGGTACTGGTATTGTATGCGATAATCGGTCTTGAAAGACTAAACAAAATGATAATAGTTTTCGAGAATAGTTATACACTAATAATTCTTTACTGTTGATATAGTTTTTTTGTCGATTCGGTGCTTCCTTCATTGTAATTTTTTTTAAAAAAATTGTATAAATTAGTTAACAAAGGTTTTTTTTGTCTATACCTCATGTAATGAAGTAGACATAGAGTAATGAAATTAAACTTACCGAAAGTTGGTTGTTTTTCTTTCCCCCGAACTTTACCCAAAAAAACAAAAAAAGATATATGTCAGCAACTTTATAAAAACACCAGAGTTTTCTTCAAACACATTTTGCATAGAAAGAAGTTTATAATTGCTGTCACAAATGTGAGCAAGTTTCAAAAATTCCAGAGGTTATTAATTGGACTTACACCCAGTTTGTTGCATATTTTTTTGAATGTTCCTTTGGAATTTTGGAACTTGATCACTTCATGGTTCTTGATCATTGTTTAATAGTTATTTGGCGGATAGCGTTGCAAAAATGTGTTGATGAATTGATGAAAACATATTGGAGCACGTTTCAAAAACATGATATATTGAACGAGAGAATTATGAATACATATATACTATATATATATAAATATATTATAATATATATATATATTATATATAATTATATTATATTATATTTATATATTATATTATATATATATATATATATATATATATATATATATATTCTAAAAATAGATGTAACGATTAAGTAATTTTTCGGTATCGGTACACAAAAAACAAGTGGGCGATACCGATACATCGGTACTTCGAACGTGTTGGGAATACGAAACTGGTATAAAAAAAATAAACAAAAAAAACAAAATGTATGACGATACAGTACGTACATGTATCGCGGTACTGGCCCATCTGTGTATATATAAATTATATAATTATATTTATATATAATATATATATTATATTTATATTATATTATATATATATTATATATATATATATATTATTATATATTACTATATATACGGTATATATAACATACAATGTAAAGTGGACGGGACTAAAATGTCGTAAATTCATCCATGAATTATCATTTTCTACGATTTGGTAATACATACTCTGTTGGAAAATTCGAAGAAGGGTGATTTTTTGCAGAGATATTTTTGCACAATTTTCCGATCAGAAAATGATTATTTGAGATATATATATTATATTATATCTTATATTAGTAATTATTATTATATATATATATATATATATATAATATTATATATTATTATTATAATTTATATATTATATATATATATTTAGGGATGTAACGATGAGTAATCGGTAGTAGTATCGGCCATTTTTGGTGGTATCGGTTAATATGGCCGATACTTTTATTATTGGGTGAAGAATTAGAAAAACTTTAGATTAATGTAATAATTAGTTTTCGATTAAAAAGGTTATGATAAGGACTCTTAAGCTGCTGAAAACGCACAAAAATGGCATCTTCGACGGGTGAACAACTTTAGAGTGCATTAAATAGATAACCGAGGAGCTTGGCTCGCGTGACAAAAGATTCACGAAGTGAAGCCGCTATCAGCACCCTGGCAAAGCTGTGACAGTGGAGATGGTTGTGCTTTTTCAGCAAATTATTTTGACATTCTTTTTTCAAAAATGAGGGGGTCAAAGTTGTTGTTTTGTTTACTAGCGGTACAATTAATATTTACGAATGGCATTACATTGGATTTGCTTGGTAAATAGCTACTTAAAATTCGTGATATTTTCACGTTTCATGTAAAATTGCAGCAAACTGTCTTCTCTAAAGAAGTTCCTTCTTATCATTATTTCTGTCTGTATTTTCTGCTCTAAGGTTAAGAAGTTACTTATATTATATTATAATCTTGTAAAAATTATGACTCATAAATGTTTTTAAATAGCATACTCATTTGCAGCTGAGTGTCTTTTTATTTAATTTTTATTATCATACAAATAGTGACATTTTTTGTTTTTTCTTTTCGGCACGAATAGTTTCTTCCACTTGGAAAATCTGAAATTCGGAACCATAGCTAGTAAAAGGAAGACAAGTCTGGACTTCCAATCACATGAGTAACTTCATTGGAACTGGTCAAGAAAATGCTGCCTTCTGACCGAAAAAAATGTGAGATGAGAGCTAACCTTTTGATATGTAATATTCTGTAAAATTGATTAATTATAAGCACA
>JABUQX010042961.1:75000-82500 GCA_015478945.1 Trachelipus rathkii
TAGTTTAATTTCATGGCATATATCCAGATTGAGAAACTTCCGAAACCTATTTGAAAAACCCTTTGAAATGGTTCAGAAGTGGCTGACAATACTGAAGGGGCTCATTATTAAGGCGATTAATTTTTTTAATCAACTGCTAGAAGAGTTGGCAAAAAAACTAAATAGAAACAATCTAGTTCAAATATATATATATATATATATATATATATATATATATATATATATATATATATATATATATATATATATATATATATATATATATATATATATATATATATATAATTTACAACTTACAACAGCTCCCAGGAAAGGTCAAGACCCTGTCAAAGGGGCCAGAGCTCTTCTCCATCTTCCTCTATCCTCCAGGACTCCCTCTTCTCTTCTCCAGCATCGACAGCATTCCATGTCTTCTCAATGAGTCCTCCACCTACTGTCTCCACTCCCATCTCCTCATGGCCACTCTCTCCTCCTGCATCCTCTCCAGGTGTCCCCACCATCTCAATCTGGCTGCATCCATCTTATTTAATATAGCCTTCACTCCAACCTCCTCCTTTATTTTTAAGTTTCTTTGTCTGTCTCTTCTAGTCTTTCCCACTACCACTCTTAAAACCTACATCTCTGCCGACTGTATTCTACTATCCTCTCTTGTGGTCGTACTCCATGTCTCTGCCCCATATAGTAGAATCGGTGTTAACATCTCGTCGAATATCATCCTTTTCACCTCCATACTCATTTGTCTATCTTTCAGCATGGGGTACCCTGCTCTTACAGCTTCCCCATACTGAGCTATTCTACTTGTTATCTCCTGTACATTTCCTCCTCTTCCAAATACTCCACTCAAGTATTTGCATTTCTCCACCATCTATATCTCAGTCCCTTCCACATCTACTCTCAGCTCTCCCCTTCCTTCTCCCCTACTAACCACAATGATCTCAGTTTTTTATGTGTTCATAGTCAGACCGGCCTCTCTAAGCCTATTAGCAAAACATGTTACCACCTCTCTCAGTCTATCTTCCTCTTCGCTCCAGCATGCCAAGTCATCTGCGCATGCCAGAATATCAGTCCTAATCTCCTATATCCTCTCTCACCTTCTTTATCACTACATCCAGATATGCTACAAACAAAATTGATGACAACACGCTTCCCTGTTTGACTCCAGTTCTCACCTAAAACCATTCCTTATTCTCATATTCTGTTCTTACATTACATTTATTATTCTTATACAAACTCTCCAGGGCTCCTCTCAACTTTTTATCCACTGCATATTCTCTCTCTAGCACTCTCCATAGTCCCTTCCTAGGCACTGAATCAAAAGCTTTTCTTAGAACTATGAAAGCTACATATGCTCGTTTATTATATTCCCATACCTTTTCTAACGTAATTCTCAAGGCGAACAAGAGATCCGTCGTGCTTCTGTTCTTTCTATATCCGTGCTGCTCTTCCCCCAGTCTGGGCTCTACTACCATTCTCAGCGTTTTCTCTAGTATTCTCTTTATGCCAAGTGTTCCAACAAGAATGTTACCCTGTAGTTGTTACACTCCCCTGTATCTTTTTTCCCTTATATATTGGTTTGATTCACTTTCCCCACCCCTCTGGTACTTCGCTCTCGTTCCAACACCTATTGAACAATTTCAGAATTCTTTCATTTTCTCTCCTCCCTCTTTTGTTAGTTCTATGGGTATCCCATCTTCCGAATCTTCATTGTTCTCAGAGTCACCTCCAACTCCTCCATAGTGATCTCCTCCCCCTCTTCATCCTCCCCTCCTTCAACTATCTCTTCTCCTCCCATCCCCCACCTGCTCATTCACATTTAACAGTTCTCTGAAGTATTCCGCTTATCTCCTGTTTGTCTGTTGATCTCACCAAAAATTCACCTTGTTTATCCTTGATATTGCACACTTTCCTCTTTGATCCTCTATACGTTTTTGTCAGTCTAAAAATCCTCTTCCTTTTTGCCCTCACATCTTCCATAATTTCTTCCAACTCTCTCTTTGCTGCCTTTTCTTTTACTCTTCTTTTCACTCTCTCTGTTTCATTTCTTACCTCCATATACTGGGCCCTTGTCTGTGTAGTTCTATTTTTCAACCACCTTCTCATCAATACTGTTTTCCTCTTTATTGCCTCCTTCATTTCTTCAGTCCACAGCCTCTTGTGTCTTTTCCTCGTTCCTCCTACCCATCCTTTAACCAGGGTCTCCTCTGCTGCCCTTTTTACTTTTTCTTGTATCTCCCCCTATCTCTCCGACTCCTTCTAATTGTTCTAGTTTCTGACTTATTATTTCAATATATTCCCTTTTCTTGTCACACTCCTTCAGTGACTCCACTTTAATCACATTTCTCTTTTCTTTATTCTGCAACTTGTCTGTCTTCACCTTCAGGTCCGTCACCAATAATCTATGATCCGAATATATATTGCTACTCCAGGTATCACTTTCACATTTCTTGTTAGCCTACTATCAGACGATATTTTATAGTCTATAATAGATCTCTGATCGAATTCTCTTGTGATATTGTTCCATCTATATCTTGTGAACCTATGTGAGGTCCTCTGTTGGAAAAAAACATTCATGATCTTCATTCCCTTCCTTAAACAGAAATCTATCAACATCTCTCCTGCAATATTTCTTATCTCCTCTCCATACTGTCCCACCATTCTCTCCACCTCGTCTCTTCTCCTCCCCACTCTTGCATTGAAATATATATATATATATATATATATATATATATATATATATATATATATATATATATATATATATATATATATATATATATATATATATATATATATATATATATATATATATATATATATATATATATAAAGTTTGATAATTTTTTTGGAAAATGTATCGAGTATCGATTATCGATTTTTTCCGATACATCTATAGAAAAAGCATAAAGCGATACCGATACTCGATACATTTAGGAATTGTCTAAGCGATACCGATAACCGATACAAATGTATCGATCGATACGTATCGCCGATGCATGTATCTAGATACTGCCCATCACTGTATATATATATATATATATATATATATATATATATATATATATATATATATAGAACTATCTATATTTTTATGTATTTATAGAAAAATATACTTGAGCATTTAAATATATATATATATATATATATATATATATATATATATATATATATATATATATATATATATAAATAGAGAGAGAGAGAGAGAGAGAGAGAGAGAGAGAGAGAGAGAGAGAGAGAGAGAGAGAAAATGAAAATAAAGATAAATAAAGAAAGAAATGAAGATGTAAACATGTAGAGAGAGAGAGAGAGAGAGAGAGAGAGAGAGAGAGAGAGAGAGATATATATATATATATATATATATATATATATATATATATATATATATATATATAAATAGATAGAGAGAGAGAGAGAGAGAGAGAGAGAGAGAGAGAGAGAGAGAGAGAGAGAGAGAGAGAGAGAGAGAGAGAGAGAGATCTACTGACGCTAACCTTTCATCCAAAAATTTGAAAAAATAAACAAAAATAAAAAAATGCCGAAAACATTTTTAAAAAGATTTGAAATGACGAAATCCATTTTTTGATTCCTCGGATGTTCTATTTTCAATTCGAGCTCATCCATTAATCCATCAAATCTCTGAATTATATAACATGAAATTTGACAACTAAACCTTATATTAAACCATTTGGAGAGATTTTGGTGCTGTCAGATTTAGCCATTTTTGTTCTGTGAGAGAAACGAATCTTTTTTTTTCTTTTTTTTTTTTTTTTTGGTGTGTGTGTGTGTGCGCATGTCTGAATAGACTGATAAAGAACAGGTACATTTGCCGAAATTTGTTTATATATATATATATATATATATATATATATATATATATATATATAGATTATCTGAAATGTGGATAGTTTAGTATACATATTACACATATTATTATATTTTACATTATATATATATATATATATTTATATATATATATATATATAGCTTTATATATATATATATATATATATATATATATATATATATATATATATATATATATATATATATATATATATATATATATATATATATATATATATATATATATATATATATATATATATATATATATATATATATATTATATATATATATATATATATAATTATATATATAGATATATATATATATAAATATATATATATATATATATATATATATATATATATATATATATATATATTATATATATATATATATATATATAATATATATATATATATATATTAATGTATACACATATCATTATCATTATCATCATCATCATCAATACCATTATCATCATCATCATGATTTCATCATGTCTATCACAAAAAAATTATGTTTTTTAATGAATTAAATTAACCATCTTTTTAAATACAACATCTACATTTCTATAAATAAAACTAAAATTAATTATTAGACATGAAACAAAAAAAAAAAAAATAATTATTTCACGGCTTTGTAGTTCCTTTGATGAATCTTCGCGAATTCGTTGCACCACTATTGATTTTTTTTGGTGTGTGAGTGTTTGTGTGTGTGTTTGTAAGAAGAGTGGGGGTGGGTGAAGATCTGAAGATCGAATATTACTGGCTGAAGATAGAATATTACAGGCGTGTTAGTATTTAAAGCTTTGGAATTAGTGGTTAGGAGATTTTTTAATTATAGCTGAAGATATGTTTAAATCATAACGAGTGGGTGATTTTCTTCTCTTGCGTCTTTCTTAGGTTATTCAGAACAAGTTTGTGATTCAGGGTGTTCTTATTTTCATTTTCATTATTAATTTTATTAAGGGTAAGTAAAAATATTAAGGAAAAAATATTCAGATCTTGAATGGAATAAACAAAATTGCTGAATTTTATTTATTTATTTATTATTATTTTTTTTGCAGGTTGAAATATTTAAAATCTTCGGATTGAAAAATAAGTTTAAGTAAATGTAATTGAAAAGATTTTATTACATGTCTAACCAACTGAATTTGAAAAAGAGGATTTGCAACATCAGATGGAAAAATATTTTCATTTTTCCTTTTAAAACTATTTTTTTAAAAAAATGTTTAATTTAAAAAGCAAAATAAAATAAAATAGACATTCTAGATCTCCTCTTTATATATTTTAAATATGATTTACTTTCCTTTATCTCTGTATCAGATGTTGTAGATGGACCAATGTTCAATCTCATTTGCAGAAAGTATCAATCGGATTATTTCTGAAAGTTTTGTTCTTTCCTCTTCCCTTTTTCATAATTCAATATTCATTCTCTTATCTGTAGCTTCATCACCTATTCTACTCTATGACGAAAAGCTAATAACTATATCTTACATTATTATTATCATGTTGAAAATATCTGAAATTAGGTCATGTGATCATGGGGGCAGGTGGCCTTTGGTTTTTCTCATTATCAAATTATGGCAAAGAAATAGTTATTTTTAATTTTAATTAAACTTTAATTTCTTCATTCACCTACTAGACGCAAACTTCCTCACAACTCAGCTCACAACACACATCTTTAAACTTACAGTTCGCCACACGCAACTCACAGCTCACAGTTCACAAGTTACAATTTACCAAACTTGAAACTCAAAACTTTATAAACTTAAATTTCATTCAGTTTCATTTTCTCCTCATAATTCTTTGACGAGTCTCAGAGTATATATCTCTCTATACATGTTTCTGAGAGGTTGAAGGTTTTAAAGCGCTTTAGGAATTTTTCATGCTACCCCAGTTGCTTCCTCTGTGTTAAAGACGATCCGCCAGCTTAAAAGAAGTGCGTACTCTCTCTCTCTCTTTTCTCTCTCTCTCTCTCTCTCTCTCTCTCTCTCTCTCTCTCTCTCTCTCTCTCTCTCTCTCTTTCTCTCTCTTTCTCTTTCTCTCTCCTTATATATATATATATATATATATATATATATATATATATATATTATATATATATATATATATATATATATATATATATATATATATATATATATAAATATATATATATATATATATATATATATATATCTTCAGTCACTTTCAATCGGTCGATTTTTGTTTCGCTCTCAACATTTTTTTTCCAGTTAACACAACCGCTTGTGGGCAGAGCCCTATTTGAGGAGGGAGGGTAAAATAACAAAAGTGTTATGAATAACATTAAAACCCATACAACACCACGTAACGCAGATTTCGCAGGTGAGCACAGACGCAGGCTTTAAATTTAGTGAGGGAGAAATAAGTTCGGCAGAAAATAGATTTTGCAGGTGAGCACAGACGCAAGTTGTAAATTTAGTGAGGGAGAAATAAGTTCGGCAGGAAATACTGAAAATGAAGGAAGCACCACAGCGAACAAGCCTAGGGTTGCTAATGTCACACAAAATTCATGTGCAAATACGGCACCCGTGTGGTGCAACGAGGGCGTTGTAAAGGCGGTGGTACAGGAGTGTTCAGTTTTCTCGAGCACTTGTAGCTGTGATATTTATATGAAAAAGATAAGGCACCAACGTCACGTTGGAAAGATACTGGATCAAGGGAATCAGAAAGTACGGAGCAGTTTATAAACCTTTTTGCCTTTGATTCTACCCTTTGGTTCTATCTGTATATGAGAACTGTATTCCATACAAGGGGGAAGAGATTCTTGAATAGTTGGAGTAACTAAGAAGAGAAAAACAATTCTCGCAGCTTGAACAGAACTCTCAGCTTTTATGAGGCCGATCTAGTAACCGTTATGACATAAAGTTTATAAAACATTTTTATGTTTATGTTAAGGACAAGAATGTTTATGTTGTCAACAGGAGGGATGGGAATACCATCGAAAGAGAAAGAAATGTTAGGTGTTTTTGAGAATGATATTTGTAGAGCTTTAATTTAAAAAGTTGAATTTTACAAGGTTGAGACAACCTCGCTATATACGCTTATTATAGAGGACACTTCTCTTCTGGACTCTTTTGTCGCATATCTTCCTCCTCTGATGAAAGCTCTTATGACTCCTTTTTCACTCATTCTCATGCCCTTCTCTTTGCAATTATTTAACCTTTGACTTAACCGCTATGCTCATCCTTTTATATATAATCTTCCTGTATAGTGTTGACGAATTTTCCTTTTTCTTTGAATAAAGTACTATTAGGAGTCATATATCTGGGGCCTGTTGGTACCTAATATTGATAACGGTCAAAATTTCTCAAATCTTAGTGGGTTTCATGTAGGGTTGTTTGCTTCACCTGGTGCGGTGTGTCACATTATTAAATGCTTCTGTGCAGTGCGGTGCAGTGCGGTGCGGTGCGGTGCGTGGTGCGACCGTGCGATGCGCAACATAATTAAATGATCCGGTGCGGTACGACTTTAAAATTATAGATGTGCAGTGCCGTGCGGTGTTGGTTGGTGCATGGCCTCCTGGTGCGGTGCGGTGTGTGCTGATAATTCCATTGCTTGGCCATTTCTAGCTTTATGTAATCGTTTGACTTTTCCTATCAGAAGAGAGATGAAAATTGTTATTATAATT
>JABUQX010042961.1:90000-91593 GCA_015478945.1 Trachelipus rathkii
CTGTATAGGTTATATAATTTATGTTGGAGGAGGGGAGAGGTTCCACAGGATTGGGAGGATGGTTGTTTGGTTCCCCTGTATAAAGGGAAAGGGGATAGGATGGAGTGTGGGAATTATAGAGGTATTTGTCTTTTGAGTGTAGTAGGGAAAGTGTATGGAAGAATACTAATTGAGAGGGTGAGAGATTTAACGGAAGAGAGAATGGGGGAAGAACAAGGAGGTTTTAGGGTGGGAAGGGGGTGTGTGGATCAAGTATTCACAATGAAGATGCTTGTGGAGAAAGGTATAGAAAGGAAAGGGAAAGTGTATGGGTGTTTTTTAGATCTGGAGAAAGCATATGATAGAGTGAAG
Organism: Trachelipus rathkii; assembly: GCA_015478945.1. NCBI lineage: Eukaryota > Metazoa > Arthropoda > Malacostraca > Isopoda > Trachelipodidae > Trachelipus > Trachelipus rathkii. The sequence goes on from JABUQX010042961.1 coordinate 90,352, forward strand.
AGGGGGGAATTATGGAGGGTGCTGGAGGAATATGGAGAGGGGTAAATTAGGTAAAGGTATTAGGGCCTTTTATAGGAATAGCAGAATGTGTGTGAGAGTATTAGGAGAGAGTGAGATGTTTGGGGTAGAGAGAGGGTTGAGACAGGGATGTGTAATGTCACCGTGGCTTTTCAATTTATTTATGGAGAGTGTCTGCAGAGGAATGATGAGGGAGGGGAGAGGGGTGGAATTGATGGATAGGGGTGATAGATGGGAAGTGAACATGATACTATTTGCGGATGATACTGCCTTAGATTCAGAAGGGCTGTAGTATTTGGTGAAGGAGTTTGAGAGAGTGTGTGGACAAAAGGGTCTTAAGATAAATCCAGGTAAGAGTAAAGTGTTAGTGTTTGAGGAGAAGGAAACAGATGAGGGGATGGGGTTAGAGATTAGAGTAGGAGGTGTAGTATTGGAAGAAGTAAAGGTTTTCAGATATTTAGGGATGGATTTGGGTAAGGAAGGAGGGATGAAGGAAGAGATTGATCACAGAGTAGGAGAAGGAATGAGAGCATTGAGTGGTCTGAGGGAATTATGGAAAGGGGGGGATTTATCACATAAACTTAAGATAAGTATGTTTGAGAAAATTTGTGTTCCAGCGGTACTATATGGGTGTGAAACATGGGGGTTGAATGCTAGGTCCAAGAAGAAATTAGAAGTGTTTGAGATGAAAGGGTTGAGAGCGGTATGTGGGGTTAGTAAAAGAGAGAGGATTAGGAATAGGGTGATAAGAGAGAGATGTGATTGGAAGAATGGTTTGGTGGGAAGAGCGGAGAAGGGAATGTTAAGATGGTTTGGACATCTGGAGAGAATGGAGGAACAGAGGGTGGTTAGGAGAGTTTGGGAGGCGGAGGGGATAGGAAGGAGAGGAAGGGGGAGACCAAGAAGAAGGTGGATGGATGGAATAAAGGAAATGCTGGAAGAGAGAGGGATGAGGGTGGAGGAAGGTAGGGTGTTGGCGAGAGATAGAATGGAATGGAGGAGGTGGGTGGGGGCGAGATGAAGGAAAATATGAATTAGGGAAGCTGCACGTACCACTACCCCGCTTAAGCGGGAATATGTGTGTATAAAAAAATATATATATATATATATATATATATATATATATATATATATATATATATATATATATATATATATATATATATATATATATATATATATATATATATATATATATAAATATATATATATATATATATATAT
>JABUQX010042962.1:0-57500 GCA_015478945.1 Trachelipus rathkii
CCGTGAAGTTCAAAAAGTATAATAGTAAGTATATATATAATATAGTAGTTAGTATATATAATATAAGCTAGTATAATATAGTATACATACATATATATATATATATTAATTAGTATATATATATATATATATACATATAGTATATATATAATATATTATAATAGGCTATATATTATATATATATATATCTATCATATGATAATATATATATATATACTATATAGTATATAGGCTATCTAGTAGTAGTAGTATAAGTATAAGTATAATATAGTATATATATATATATATATATAGTATATTTATATATAATTATAGATATATATATATAGTTATATATGATATATAAATATTATATAGTATATAGTATATAATATATATATATATATATATATATACTAGTATATATATTATATTATGATATATATATATATGAATCTAAACTGATATAATATATATTATATATGTATTGATTAGTATGTTCCGTTGATGATAGTATAGTATAGTATATATATATATATAAGTATATAATATGAAATATATATACTATATATAGTATATATATATAATATATATATAGTAGTATTATATACATATATATAGTATATAGTAATATGATATATATAATATATATATTGTATTATATTCATATACACAAATATGATATATATATATATAAATATATATATATAATATAAATAAGTTATATACTATATATATTATATATATATATATTATATAGTAAGTAATATAGTATATATATGTATATATATAGTATATACATATATATAGGTATATATATATATATAGTATATATTATATATATATATATATATAGTATCAATATATATATATATATATAGTATATAATAATAGTATATATATATCTATATAGTACTATATATATAATATATTATATATTAAGTATTAATATAATTACATATAAACAGAATAAAAAAGGACACATTACATAACTACGAATAATCATAATAATTATAAATATAATAACAATAATAGTATATTTCAACTAAACATTTATAATAAAAACTTCATCAAAAATATAATCCGAGTAATAAAATTAAATATAAATAATTAATAATAATAACACTACGAAAAAAGTAGTAACCTAATATAATGTAATATCTGAAAAACAATAAAATAGATAAAGAAAAATTAATAATTAATATAAATATAAAGATAGATAACAAAAATAATGAAAATCGTACAAGCATATATAATATAAGATAATATATATAAGAGCTCATTAGTGACCAATAAATAAGTACTATAACCATAGAATTATACTTATAATCAAAACTATAAGACACACAGTCGGGACCACGCCAAAAACCGACATAATGTTAAGGGGTATCACGCTAGCGAACCGGCTCCAGCCATATAGTATAACCCACGCACTCTCCGAGCCCCTAAATATTCAGAAAACTGTACAAACCTCCCAATACAACCTCCGTAATCCGCATCCGCTCCACACGTTCCAGCACACGTCCGAAAACAAACGTCCAGCACAGTTCGCCAAAGCGAATCAACCAGCAACACAATCCGAACGAACGTACCGCAGCGGTCTTAATCCAGACGCCTATAAATGTGCTGTACTATCACTTAAAAACGTTCAATAAAATACTCTAAAACTACACAATAGTGAAAGATATCACTCCTACCAAACAAAAAACTCTATAATTCTTGCCCATAGATTATACAATGCAAACAGATTAGACTGAGTGGATCTGTAGCAGCAAAAAATCTATCAGATTTCTTAATATCACCTCTTCCCATCCGTACATATGTCTATGGGATACAAAAGACAAAAAACCATAAACTTATCCGCCCTTTCGAAAATATTAGGGCCGCTCAATTAAAAGGCAGTTAAGGCAACGCTCTTTGCCCTACAATATATCAAACAACAAACAGATCGACTCAACACTATTCGCAATATAATTAGGCAGCATGAACTACGAGAAGGTGATATTAAAAGATTTGTTAAAGCGAACAATTAATGAACAGGATAATTTCTGCTATATCACTGGAACCACGGGGAAAGAGTGCCTTATCGTGACAGGAGTGCTGGTGTTAGATATCACGCTTCTCGAGGGCATTGCTCATCTGACTATTTACACGGGCTCCAAACACTCCTTACATACATCTTCTGCCCTCCCTCTCTGAAATGAGTATTTAAGACCGACAATCCTGACCCATAACTCCCCACAATGAAGCATCAGGCATATATAAATCTCATCACAGTTCATGATTATAGTAAGATCATAGAAGGACACTCGAGCGCCTGGCAGAAATTCGTAAATGCTCACCAGCTGCAACCGCCTATGCTCAGCCCACCTCTGTGAAGTAATACCCTATACTATCACCCCTCGTTAATCAATCTAATAACTCATCATATACCGATATAACATATATGAATACTAATATATTCACATAGCCGCAAAATAATATAATACAAACCACACAAAACCCAGCATATAGAGATAAACTACACCTATTAGAAAGTAAAAATTGGACTACATACAGAATATGATAAAAATATATATTTATAGAAGTAAATGATCTATATAAAACCCACAAAATAAAATGTACTCCAACGATATTTGTATAGAAATAAATAAGAATAAATCCAAACTGTGAACAACTTAAAAATTATATATTATAAAAAATGATATACTACGTATAGACACTATAATGTATACATATAATATATAAAAAAAGATATATTCAACAATAATAAACCATAAAAAAATTTATAAATAAATCTATAACTGTATATATAATATTAATACCTAAGTAATAAATAAATAAAATATAATAAAAATAATAAAAAAATAATAAAATAAAAAAATAAATAGTACATAAAAAAAAGAATAATAAAAATTAATAATAAACTCCTCAATAATTATTAATGAGTGATAATATAGTTATATTATACCTAATAGTATATATAACTATATATAGTAGTATATATTATATAGTATAGTATAGTAATATGATATATATATCTATATATATATATATATATATAGAGTTATATATATTATCAAATTCTTGTAATTATTTAAATTCAATATAGTATAATATATATATATAATATATACTAATAGTATAATATATATATACTATATATACTATATTTTTTTATCATACTCCTAATATATTATTTATTTAATTTCATTTTTAATTAGGTTAGGCATTAACATTTCCATGCCCTACATAAAACAGACCTAAGCGTAGTACAACAACCTTAATATATATATATATATATAATAGCATATATATATATTTTTAGTAAGTACTATAATATATATAGTATATATATATATATATATGATATAAATATTATATGTATAGTACTATATATATTATCATAGTATATGATAATACGTATATAGGTAATATATATATATATATATACTATATATCTTAGTATATATAGTAATATATATATATATAAATATATATAATATATATAGCTATAATTATAATATAATATAATAGTATATATAAAGTATATTAATCATTCTGTAAAACGGCAATATCGCAAATGATACTATACTATATAGGTAATATATATAATATATACTATATATATATATATATATAGTATCGTATATATTATGATATTAGGTAAGTATATATATATATATATATTATATATATATATATAATATTAATCAATTCTGTGTAAAACCCAAATATCCAAATATACGTTATCTAGATATATATATATAGTATAATATATATATAATATATATATAGTATATATATATATTATATTGTATATATATATATATATCAGTATATATTAAATTTTTTGTAAAACCCAATATCCAATATATAGTATATATATATATATATATATATATATATATAATATATATATATAGATATATATATATATATTATATTATATATATATAGTATATATAGTATATACTATTATATATATATATTATATATTATATAGAATATTGATCGTATATAATATATAGTAATATATATATTATATATTATATACTATATATAGTATATATATATAGTATAATATATTTATAATATATACTGATATATATATATATATAGTGATATATAATTTATTATATATCTATATAGATTATTATATATATCTATATATATATATATATATATAGTATATATAATGTATATATATATATATATATATATATATGTAATATAAGTATGATATGAGAATATATATATATACTATATATATATGATATACTATACGACCCATTATACCTCACCTATCGTCACATGCATGATCACGTCCATATACCGGAATTTGGGGGAACTGTCAATAATTATTCCAATAGATGATACCTCACTATATATATTATAGCTAATATATATAATATATATATATATATATAATAGTATATATATATATGATATATATATATATACCAAGCCCATATCTATATAATTAAAGTCCACACAATAATAAAGAATATCTATACAGCCACGAATAAGCAATACTAATAGTATATAGTATTATATATATATATAATATATATCATATATATAAATATATATATATATATATATATAATATATATATAAGTATATATATATATATGTTTGGTTTTACAGCAGAATTGAATTTAGATATTGCCTCGTTATTATAGTAATAATATATTAATTAAGAGATATAGATGAGCAGATAATACGCACTAAGTCTTATGATAAAATCATTTAAGATCTTATTTATAATTTAGTACGACATGTATACGTAGCGCATAAATGAGGTTGAGATGGGTTTGGAAAGTATGCAATCTACTTAAAAAATCTATTAGATCATTAGACATAACACCCAGTATCAATGTAGTCAAGGAAATCCACAAATAAAAATTCAAAATTTGGCTTTATTTTTAAACCAATAATCACGTACTTTAGAATTATATTAATTTCATTTTTCAAAACGGAGCGTGCGAGAAAAAGCAGCGGCGAAATCTTCTTTTCTGGATCGGCGCGATTGTGCAAGTCCCCGGCTAATACTTCGCTCGACGACTCGGCATCCTCCGTCTAGTCGCAGCCTTTTCTGGTTAGCTCCGGCCCCCCGGCCAGAACCCCCTCCGGTCTGCGCGAGGCGGAGCTAGCAGGCGCACTATCGCCTAGGACTGAGAAGCAGACACAGGCTAAAGAAAGAGGACGTGCACACCTTAAACTCATCGCATAAGTATATATACAAATTAACTCAAAAAAAATCACTCAATAACTATACTTACGTATACCGTGATTAAGATAAACTACCATCAGACCTATATAATATATTAACACCTATATAGCACAAAAAAACCATACTCACTACAGCCTAACCTAATGAGACGAGTGATAAGCTATAACCTATACTAACGAGGTAAACCTCGAAACTACTCAAAAACAAAAAGTATACAGGCTTAGTCTCACATACACCAATTCTACCCTAACTAATTAATTATATCACCCCGAAAGTCAAAGTACTAACCGAAGGAATACTCACCGATCCTAATATAACCTCTACGACATGTTATATATATAGATAGAATAACATACCATATATACTATACAAATAAAAAAATTATTATAAATACGGTACCCCGACCTCACTAAAGTAGACCTCAAAAAAATAGAAATCGATATATTAATAATATCCGGATATTTAGAACTAAATAAATAAATACTATATTAAAAAAAATGACACCCACCAAAAATATATATATATGATAATATAATTAGTATATAGTATAGTTAATAAATTATTAATAAATATATATATAGTATATATACTATATATATAGTAGGGTATATATATATATATATAATATTATAGTATATATATATTTATATATATATAATATATATTAAATAATTTATAATTTAAAGTATATAATATAGCTATAAAAAAATTATTATACACCACCCTAACCACCCGCCCCATATAGACTACGCATATACTACATACTATATAGCGATACACGCCCTACTAACTATTACGAACCCTCCTATATAATTACAGCGATAATCATACCAGTGATTCAACCTTACTATAACCTAAACCTTATTCAGACCACACCCCGCTACCTATGTACTATTAGCCGTAAGCCTACTAGAGACAGAGCTAACTCGAACACTAGGATCACCACTCGCTCGCATACACAACTACGAGTTAAACATTTGGTTACGGAAGCGTCTCTATTTTTGCAAATTTTCATAATGTACGATAATATTCTCTTATTTTTTGGCGAAAGTTGGTCAAATAACTTTGAAATTATTACAGTAATTAATATAAAAGATTATGCAAAATTGACACGAAAAAGGGATAGAATAAAGGCGCGCTATTTAAAATAATGCTGTTTAACACACTAATAATAGGCGCACTAATGCCGGCCCAAGAGCAATTGCAGATAATAATATAATTTAGAGTGATAAAATTATTTATAAATGACTATGTTTAATAAATGGTATGTTTGAAGATAACTAAGCAGAGCGTATATTAATATTTTATAAGCAAAAAATATAATAAAACAAATAAAAATAGATAAAAATCATAAAGAGAAAACTTAATTTTTTTCTGAGTTAACTAGAGATATATTAAAGGTTTTCACAGATACATCACTTGCATGTTTAGAATAAAAAAATGTTTTTAATAGGGGGCAACTCAAGTATTTAATTTAATATATTTATTATATAATATATTATATATATATTATATATATAATATATATATATATAAGTAGTTATATATATATATATAATATTAAATAAGATAAGATAATATAATACTATATAGTAGTATATATATACGTATTATATTATTATATATATATCAGGCTTGGGTCAAGTACAAGTACTTGTTAGCTTTGTACTTGTACTTAAATACATTTTTTTGGAGTACTGGTACTTGTACTTGCAGTTTCTAAAACCAGCGTATCCCGTAGTTGTACTTGAGGCTATTGTATTTGGTACTTGGTAAAGATGGTACTTCATAGGATTATAGGATTTTACTTAGAATTGTTTATTTATTTCTTTTTATCATGTTTATCTCGAATTATATATTTAATTATTCTCTTCTGTGTGTATTCTATGGTTAAATTTTCGCGCATTTATGAAATCTGAAGTAGTGGCCATTATAATAAATAAATAAATTAAGATAAATACTACTATATATATATATATATATATATATAATATAATATATATATATATATATATATATATATATATATATATACTATAGTATTTTATATATATATATATATATATATATATATATAGTATGTATAGTATGATATATTATATATATTATATATATATATATATATATTATATATATATATATAGTAATATATATATATATATAATATTATTATATATATAGTATATTTATTAAATATATATATATATAGAATAATATTATATATATATATAGATATTATATTATAGATATATATATATATATATAGTATATATATATATATATATATATATAGGTATAATATACATTATATATATATACATATAATATATATATATATAGTATATAGTATATATATTATATTATATATATAGTATATATATATAATATTATTAGTATATATAACTATATATAAATATATATTAGTTATATAGTATATATATATAGTTTATATGCATCATTCATCATCATCACCACGCTTTTTCATCGCAAGACTGGGGTAAGGTGGGCGTAACTGCACCGGAAAACAGAAAAGGTAGACGAAGAATGTGACAAAAGTCTAAAAGAAAGCCCCAGCTTACCTCCCCTTTATATCTACTTAGTGAGAACTCGGCCGCAATCAAAAGATCAACCCTGAGCTTCACGGGCCCGCGACGAACAATCACTATGGCATCTCGTCAATGTGGGATTCATCCCATCATGGGGTCTTGTAGGATAGGCGCACAATGCATACACGCTGTCACAAATCCTCTCTTAAAACACCCATTTGCAAAAGTCATTCTTACAGTTCTACATTTCACCTCCTCAAACATTTCTTTGCTGACTCAATTCACTTTTTTGTCTTCGGTGGCTCCAGCCGGTCGGTTCCCAATAACACTCACCACTATACCATTTGCGTTAACGCAAGCCCGACTATGCATCATGCCTTGTGCCATCATGACAAACCATAGATCAACAGACTTTCATTTAATTCTCGTGGCATGTTATGCCCTTTTTTTCACACCGAATACAACTGCTGTAATACGTTCATCTCCTCATTTTATCATTTGTTTTCCACACCTAACACGGCCCTAAGGATTGCAACTGCTGAACACATTGTTATTATAGGGATCTACACCTCTGTAATTCACGAAGACCATAACTCTCACTACTATCCACCTTAACACAACGATAACACACAATACCCTCCAGTAATCGGCTAGCTCACTCAAACGTTAGTCCCTTCAACATTTCACCAACGGATTAAAGTTCAGCCAGAGCCACCTTTCTGGCAATTCTCAACTTTCTTAATACCACTCGCATCATCCGTTCCCTTTCGTGCCAACTTAGTGATATCCGTGACGATATTTACAACTCAGATTTCCACTATCTTCAGCTGGCTAACGCAATCCTGAGGCATAATTTCAGCAACCGGAGGACTATCCTCACTGCACAACGCATAAACCTTACTCTTATCTAGCGTTTCTACCTTCAAACCCTGCTTTTTAGCACAACGCGTTGCTAAATCTCTACCATATCCTCTAAAACGCTCGTTTTAGATTCACCGGCACAAAATCATGATTATATATATGATATATATATATTAGTATATAATATATATATATATATTTATATATAGTATATATATAATACTATATATATGATATTATATATATAGATATATATATTATAAATTCACCTGTTTGATGGGACTAATGCGAGTACTTTTTTAATGTTATTGTAAAATAACTTGGATAAGTTGAAATTGTAAATAAAACACAGTTTTAGTTAAATTATAGTTCCGTGGGAATTGGAGGAGAGCAATATTAGTACCTTAATACATAGTAGGTTAGAGGGGATAATGTAACTGGCTAGTAATTAAGGTAATTAGTTTGTTGAGTGTTGTTAAGGAAAAATATATGCTGGTTATGTTTGGTCGAAAGAGTGGCGTCGATTGGCTGAAAGGGCTGATGTTGGGGGGGACAAGGGTGCGTTTGAGAAGTGGCAGAGGATGTGTGGATGAAATCTTTACATTGGAAACTAAAGGATTGGGATGATGAGGGAGAAGAAGATATATATTGTATTTAGGAATTATGGATTGCAACAGGCGTATAATAGGTTAATAAGGAAGCTCGTATGGCAGGTGTTAGGTGATATGGATGTTGGTGGTGAAGCTTCTGGATGGAATCAAAAGTATGTGGACTATAGTGAGGCGTGTGTAAGATAAATAGTGCCAAAAGGTGATTGGTTTGGTAATAATAGCAGGGTGAGAAAGGGATGTTATATGTCTCTTTGGCGATCCAATTGTGGAATAATGGATGGGTTATGAAAGGAATTAGGAGGAAGGGTGACAAGGGATAGTGTTAGAATGACGGAGAATGGAAGAGGAGTGAAGAGGTTCCCCCCTAGGTTATAGTGGAGGATAAGTTGGGTTTTTGTTTGCGAATTTGAAGAGAGTTGAGAGGAGATGGTAAAGGATATTTTGTAGGGGTGTGTAAAGAAGAAGGGTTTGTGAAAAGTAAACGTTTTAAGAGTAAGGTTATGGTTGTGAGTAGAGGATAGTCCTCAGTGTGAAGTTATGTTAGATGGTGAGCAGCTGAAAAAGTGTCTGAATTTAACTATTTAGGATGATATATGTTGAATGAAAAAGGGAGCGGATGATGCAGAGTGTGTAGGAAAGTTGTGAAATGGTACTAAGGTGCCTGGTGCAATTAAATCCTTTGGTGTAAATGTAAATGTGACCAAGTCTTTAGTGGCGCTAGGTCATACATGACGGGTAATGTTGTTGCCCGTGGTTTGATATGTAACAGTATGGTGGGACACATGGTCCTGGAATAAGAGGTATAATATCTAAAGTACAATGTTGCTCAGATGGACATTCTTAGTGGCGTGTTAAGTGTGAAAAGAAATGATACAAAACGTGAGGAATGAACGTATTAGAGAGTTGTTTGATGTGGAGAATGGGGTAAATGTAGAATATGGAAGAACCTTTGAGATGGTTTTGGTCATATGGAAAGGATGAATGATAGTTCGGTTGGTTTAGAAACGGATGTATAGGTGGTCAGTGGAATGGGAAATGCGGACCTGAATGGGAGAGACCGAAGAAAAAGTGGATTGAGTCAGAAATGGAAAGCCTCTGGAAGAAAGAAATGTGAGTTTTGCAGGAGGCGAGAAGAAAGGTGCATAACAGGAGTGAACTGGGGGGGGGGGTTGTTGTGAAGAAGGTATGGTTGTGGGCCTAGCCCAGGGAATGAACCTTAACATTGACGAGATGCATATGTGAGGGTCCATGACACGGTTCCGGTGAAGCTCAGGGCTGGATTTTTTGCTGTTTCAGGTGCATTGTTAACGCACCTCACGCTCAGCAGTCTTAGGAGGAAAAAGATGGCGGTGGATGGATGATTGATATAGTATATAGATATAGATATATATTATATATAGATATATATAACTATAGTATATATATATATATATATATATATATATTATATATAATATATATATTATATATATATATATATAGTTATATATAATATATATATATATACGGTATATATGAGGGTATCGTGTATCATTTAGATAAATAATATATATATATAATATATATATATAGTATATATATATATATACTATATAATATATATATATGTATATATATAGTATAGTAATATATATATATATATATTATATTATATATATATATGATATATATATATAATATATGATTATAATATATACTACGAGTATATATATATATTATATATATATATAGTTATATATATATATATTATAGTATAGGTATATATGTATATATATATATATATATATATATATAATATATATAGTATATATATATATATATTGTTTAAATATAGTATATATGATATATATATATATATTAATATTATATATAGTATATAGTATACTATATATAATATAATAATATATATATATATATAATAATATATATATTATATATTAGTATATATATGGCAAGTTTATCAGTAAAGTACGTTGTACTTGTACTTGTACTGTGATACCATGTGATTGTACTTGAACAAATCCTAGAGTACTTGTACTTGTAGTTGTACTTTGAAAAAAGTTTTTTATTTCCTTTCTTCTTGCCTAGAGTAAAACTTGTACTTGTAGCTTGTACTTGAAAAAATGCACTTGATTGAGCCCAAGCCTGATATATATATACTATATATATATATATATATATACTATATATATATATTATATATATATATATATATATATATATATATATATATATATAGTATATATACAATATATATTATAGTATATTATAATATATAATATATATATATATATAAGTTATATATATATATATAATATTATATATATAATATAGTTATACATATATATATATATAATATATATATATATAGTTATATAGTATATATATATAATATATATATATATATATATAATATATATATATAAGTATAGTTATTATATATATAGTATACTATATAATACTATATATGATAATAGTATATATATATATATATATAATATATATATATATATATAGTATATATATATATATATATATATTATATATATCATATATATAATATATATATAGTATAATATATATAAATATAGTAATATATTATATATATATATAGGTATATAGTATATATTATATATAATATTAAGTATAGTATAGTATATAACTATAGTATATATATTATATAATACTATTATTAGTGATGCTGCAGATGTATTTTTTATAGAGCTACCAGAGTTATTCTCCCTTGTGCGGATGTTTGATTTAACATCGCGCGGATGCGGGATGCGGATACGGATGTTTAATATATAGTATATAATATATATTATATAATATGATATAATAATTATATATATTATAATATATATAGTATATATATATATATAATATATAAGTATAATTATATATATATATCTATAATATAGTATATATCGGAGTTTAGCCCACAATCTATTAAGATAATTGTTACCAGGGTGCGGGACGGTAACCCCCAGCTCAAATGGAACCCATCAACCTCTTTCCCCCTAACCTCCGATCTTAATGAAAAGAAGATTTTAAACATGGGATTATTATATACTTTTTGAGCTAGTATTGAAATTCAAATATTGGGAGGGTTGGCTTGAGATATCAATTTTTCCTGCCTTGGTTCTGCTGAGAGTGATGTTTTCTCTTTTCATCATAAATACTAGCCAGTATTCGCTAAATACTGGCTCTGCGTCATAAAATCTCATTTAGGGAAGGCAATATGTTTGGAGGACAAGGCCAGGTATTGTCTTGGAAGTTTACTTAAGCGTGGGTAAACATTTGCATTTTGCTTAATTAACACTCCTCCAACTGATAGGATCGTCATTTGATTTGATTTGTATCTAGTGGGTTGTTTCTTGTGATTAGTTTTCAATCATTTGCACCTCCATCTTTGATAATGCGTGTGTTTCTTCATCACTACGTGACTTTGATGTAGAAATTCTTAAAGTGAATCTGTATTGATGTTACTTGTAGAAGGTTGTTAGTTTCTGTAGATTTTCGTTTTTTTCCTTTTAATGGGTGGGCGAATTAATTAGACTGTGTCGCGATCGAAGTTTTTCAAGCGTGCAAGCACACGTAAGTAACGAATTAACTTGTACTAGATGATCGTTACAGAAAAACTTGCTTTTAACGGGAATCTTAAGTAAGTTGGGCAATGAGTATGAAGGTCATTAATCTGCGCACAGAACCAAAGCGGTTTTTCTAACCTCTAGTTTTATTACATCTTTCATTCTTTTTTTTAAATCGTCATCAATTTCATTTGAAGACTGGTTCAAAATGTTTCCTTAGCGTTGAGATTAATGGTTATTACATCGGAGACAGAAGCCGCTGTCAGAGGCGCTGATTCTTTTTGGTAGTTTCCTTCAATGGTTTCAATATGCATTAAATGCAGTGGTGATATGGTATGTCATTTTCCAAATTAATAAGATTGTTAATTTTGGAATACGACGTGTGCTCCTACGAAGGCAAGAAGTTGCTTTGAGCAATACTTCTTTCGATCATATGAAGTGTACTTATTCCAGCGAGTTGTTGGGATGTCTTTGATAACATTAAGATAATGGAATATCAAGCAATTTTTGAATTGCCTCGACTCATTTACATTTTTATTTTATTTTTCAAATTCATCATTAAAGTTTTTTTATTATAAAATTCTTTTATCATCAATTCTCGACAATAAACATCCGCGCAACATACGCATGGCAAAGTGCGGATGCGGATGCGGATGCGGATGCGGATCTTAATAATGGTGCGGGATGCTCCGCGATGGCGGAATGCGGATGGGGGCCGGAATGTACCTGCATCACTAATTATGATATATTATATATATATATATCTATGAATATAGATTAGTATATATTTATATTATAATATATATATATATATATAGTATCATATATATATATACTACTAATATATATACTATAACTATTGATAAATATATCACAGTATAATATGTATATATATATATAATATTATAACCCATGTTTTCTAAAAACTTCTCAGCAAATACTTCTACTAACCTAGTATAACCATATATTAAGATATAGTCCCACTGTACCGTAAGAAGAAGAGAGAGAGAGAGAGAGAGAGAGAAGAGAGAGCAAGAGCACGAGTAGTAACCAAGTTGCTCGAAGAATAACAAGACTCAACTGATGATACATTATAAAAGGTTAAATATCATCAAATAATATAATATAATACCAGTAACATACCGACAACAGATACCCTACTCATCACCTCGATCATATAATAATATATATTATACCCGACGACGAACCCATCATTAAACTTAATCTATAACATAATGCACTACACTCACCTACTTATAGAACTACCTAATACAATAGACCTTACGTAACTTAAGCTAACGACCTCGACAGACTACTCCCGGCACTAACACAGCACACCCACCACAACACACTACGCACCTCGACACAACTCGCACACTAACTCACACCCCTCACCCAGACCGACAGCACGACCTCCAGCACAACCACCAACCGACTAAATCCCAACTCATATACCAACAACCAAAAACCACCCGACAGGATCGCCCAAACTTAACAAAGAACGCCTACAAGAAGAAGTCGCGAACCAAGAACCAAACGTAAGCTAAACTATCTAACCGACCAATAAAGCACACTAATGAAGTCGAAGCAATCAAACCAAAAAATACACGTAAAAAATAACTGAAGATAAAGCACAAGACCCAAACGAGCCACTACCGACCCACCAAAAACAAAGCATAACACGCCGAGCGCAGGAACACAACAAACACTGACCGTCGCGGACTAAAGCACCAAGGAAAAGACGGAAAAATCAGAAATAAAGACCTCACAAGGAAGAATGAACAAGCCGATAAAGAAACAAATCCTAAACCTAACAAAAAACCCCACCGCGACCCCCCGCAGAACAACCACCAACATCACCAAATCGCATCGATAAAAACAGTACCCTACCATGACTAAGCCGACTAAGAATGATATATCGAACCAAGCAACTATATAAATATATGAACCCAAAGGTCTAAAATACATATAGAACAACAAATCCGATGTTCGTAAAGAATGGGCAAACACACAACAATAGTTACACACTTTTTGAAATAATTAGGATTTTTGAGTATTTTGGAGGTAATTTTTGAGATAAACGGCTCAGATCATTAACTGTAGTTATAATTTATCAGTAATATCAGGCGGAAATATCTCTCTGGTACTATATCCTAATAGTTTACTAAAGAAATTCAATAGGAAATCAAACGAAGTGCCTCATAGCTATAAGACAGATATTTGACTATCACCACAAACGCGTTAAAAGTGAAACAAAAGAACATAGCATATGAAACATGCTTGGTCTAAGAAACTCCAAGATGAACTTCAAAATATTTGCCTAGGTTTGCACAATAACCTACGTAAATATTGATAGCCTTGCAGATACAGTAAGTTACAAAACACTACTTACAATGTTATACACTCACGTGAATTTTCATAGTCATCTTCATTGGAAATAGCGTTTCTATGGCTATGAACCTACACAAAGATATATATATAGCACTATCAAAAAGCTATCCGCTAATAGGTCATCTACAGGAATCGAGTACATGTGATACTAAACGGATACAAATCAAAGTACTTCATTTGAATTCCTTTTTAGCCAAGCTTTCCCTTTTACAATAAATTTAAAGTATTGTCAAGTATTTTAATAACAAGTTTTTTTTCAAAGCGTTTTCACATGTACACATGAACCATAGACTTAATAATATAGACCGAGACGAGATGAGGTATATGGTCCCATATTTCGTAAGACTTCTGCTCTGATTTTTGACGAAGAGGAGAGAGTAAAATTCATTTCCAGAGATTCTCTATTTAATTGAGATCATCGGAGACTCTCGGTGGCTGGCGCAGTCAAATAATATAGGGTTAAGTGTTGTAGTATTGGAACCGATCTGCTTAACCAGCTTTTGATACGAGGCAAGGGTACATTATCAATGCTTGGAATATAAAAATTTTTGCATCTAAAAAGAAGAATACTATAGATAATAATATAATATATTATAATAATATATAGTATATATATTATTATTTACTATATATATATATATATATATGTATATATATATATAGTATATATATATACCCCATTATAATATTAATCAAATACTAGGTAGACTACTATATAGGATAGTAGTATATATATAATATATATTGAAGTATATACTACTATCTAATTGTCACTTCTATCCTAAATAACGTAACTAGTATATATAGTACTACACTAATACATAATAAACTATATTATATATATATCTCATACCACTATAATTAAAAGTATAATTACAGTCTATTATACCATTAGAAGAGCAACGTACTTAGGTGAGGTCAGCTCGCTACTAGTACCCCCGTACCATCTATAGAGAATAAAAAAATATACAGTCAAAATCATAACCTGTAGATAATATAACATCAGAACGTAAATAAGTAACGGTCATAACATAAAACATAGAAAATAAATATATAAAATAAAAATTAGTAGATATATATATCTATATCTATAAATAAATTAATATGAAAGTATATATATATATAAATAATATACCTAAAGTAACAATGAATTAGATACGGTAGATAAATAATAGATAGAGTAATCAAAGCCGCCGAAAAGTAACCGCCATAATAAAAAGGATAATAAATGCCATAAACAAGATCAATAACGGTAACAAAGCGACCCATCATATAGCGCCAGGCACAGAAAAAGTATATATATATAGTATAATCAATATATAACTGAAAATAAAAAATATAAGGCATTTAACTTCAAATTTATAATAACCAGCTATAATTATAAATAAATAATAAATCACATAAAATTCATATATAAATATATAAATAATATAATATATAAAATAATAGTATAAAACCCAAAATAATAGTTAGAAAAATCTAAATAATACGATCACTACAACTAGTAATATATCAAACACGCCGCCAAGAAATAGCAACTAATACAGTGACATATCATAAAAATAAAACATAATACGGTAAACTGTAGCTGACGACGAATAAATTCCTCACTAAGAATAATAGTACTCACGCGTACCTAATAGAAGTATGTTCACACGACCAATTTATATTTTTATGACTTACTAATAACGAAAGCAATCTATAAAGAATAATATAAATATATAAAAGGTATTAATGGCCTTAGTTTCATACAAAATAACTAAGAAATCGTAGTATTTACATATAAAGGAAAAAAGGTACACTTGAAATAAAGATATAAATAATTATTTAAAAATATAAAAGTTAAAAATTAATATGCAACAAAAATATAAAAAAATATAAAAAATCAGTTATCTACCCCTATATACGAATAATACCCGCAACCGTGAACTTACGAGAATGACGTATAAGGAAACACAATGAAATGAATTAATCAACAATATAATAGAAAGGTACCAAAAAAGACAACTACCACTGAACAAATGCAACTCTCACTATAACAAAGATACATAAAAAAAAGACATATATACAGTAATATATCAGTGGTGTACTCAGAAATATATTCACGAAGAATGACACGAAACAAAACTAATAATAAATATATATAGTATATTTAAATATAAAAAGTATTAGTATATAACAAATAACTATAATTAATAACTCATTAATAAAATCATGATATTACGACCTAATAATAAACTAATAACAAAAAATATATAATAATATAATTATAAATATAATTATATAAATATATATAAAGTAAAATAACGAAAAAAGTAATAAAATAGCTAAATACTAAACATGCCTACTCAACTAGTATATAGTCAGGTGACCGTCATAAACTCGACTAAACTAAAGCTAAGCACCCACATAAATAGGTAGTAGAGCATTAAAAAGTATATCAGGTATCAGGATAGTCAACATACATATACTCATTATAAATAATTAAACCCGCTGATCTCATCATAAAGTAGAATATAAATAGAAAAAAAGTATCTAGAAAAATATAATAAAATACGACAACTCTATAGTCAGTACTATATAAAAAATCCTCATAAATAAGAAAAAGGATATTAAGTAGCATAATAATAAATATAAAAATATAATAATAGAAGAAATCATAGAAATCATTTTACGAGAGACCTGAAATCAGACAAAATATAATAAAGAAAAAGAATTGTGTAGTCAGTAAACTTATTTTTTAATATTAAAAGACAATTCACATGACTAACCCAATTTAACTACCATTGACCCATGGAAGCTACTAACTATTAAAAGCAGTATTATATAATCCGATAACAGTTAATATATAATGAACGGTCTTATAATAATATACGTAGTGAACGAATCCCACTCCTAAGGGAAACCTACGTACTCTACTAATACAAATTACTGAACTTAAGATAGATAAGGTATCAGGGTATATAAAATAACAACCGATATACGTCCTATATAGCAAACTAAAATAAATACTCGAACTTCCAAGACCTATATTGAAAATTATCTTTGCATTAATCTTAATAGTAAAGTTGTAACGTAAATATTTTTCCCTTAAGAGTTTAAATTAATAAATTAAAAACTAGATCTAGCATGACCGATATGTGATAACAACCGACAAAATAATACCCCCATAAAACGTATCACTTTATATTACTTATAGCTGACAAAGTAAGTACTAATAAGCCCTATCACAGAATATATATATAATATAGTATATTATATATATATCACGGTATAGTTACCTTACATAAAAACCTAACAAAATATGACGCCTATAATATCAGTGAGTGAAAATACCATAAATAGCTGCTCGCTTTCTAAGGAATCAATACTAATATGACTATAATATATACCACTTCGTATATATAACTTAATAATATAACATCCTTGTATAGCTATTAATGACCATACATGATATATAAATTATACCAATAAATTCAAATATAGCAAACCGAATAAAACAATAACACAAATAAATTAAAATTACTAGTATATTATAAAGTACCCTAGACTCACATAATATCAAGACTCTGACTCACTAATTATAGTATATATATATATGATATATATACCTTGACGTAAAAAAGCCAATTCCTACATATATATACATATTCTAGCATGATAGAACTTACATGAATATTAATATACGACCAAAATATAAGTATATACACCAAGACCGTATCTACTATATATCACCCATAACATAGTACCAACGGTAATACATAAATAGACGAGCTGAAACGCCCAAAGCCTAAATATATAAATACTTCCACATACAACCCGATAACGCAAAACCGTCACTATACATCACTTATAATACGAAGGTCTAAAATTACATAACCAGAATAATATAACGGATCACATAAAAATATAAATATATACTATACGAATGCTATAACACTGACTCCATACTTTATATACACCATATCACATCATTACACATATATAAAATAGATATATATAATATAATAATTAATATATACCGTACGGAAAAATCAACAACCTGAACTGAATTAATAACATAAAATGATATCTACATCATAGAACAGTACTTAGTATGATACCTACTATTAAAATCACAACTAATTAATAATATTCTACCGAACAAACAAGAACCACCCAGAACCAAAGAACCGACAGCAAAAAACGCAAGACGCCAAAGGAAGTTCAGCGACAAACGAAAAAAAACGACATAAAAAATATGAATATATTTATAAGATCATATACATACTTAGGATGCATCTCTGGATAATCTATATACAACTACTCATGACTATAACATAATTACCCAAACATCACTATAATATATATATATCGTATAGCGAAATAAATCATTATAAAAAAGGTATCGTAGGTACGAGGCTCACAAGTATATATAGTTAACAATGCCGTACTGGGATATACGATCACAATAGTATATAAAAAGTAGTAGGTATATCCTCCAAGCATAGCGAATAGGTCAGGTGTCTGAGAATACGGTGCGTACTAACTAAATAACCATAAAGTCATCTATATAACTAACGCATACTATATGCCTATTTAATCTAAATAAACCTACCGTATAATACTGTTAATAGTATATATATAGTATAATAAACGAAAATCAGAATAGTTAATAATCCAAAAAAATGAAAATCATAGAGAAAAGGTAAATCATAACTCTACTCAATATATACCTATAAGATACTGATTCGACTCACTACTAAATATAGGTCTACTCACTCTTACGTGAATAATAAGTAACTATATAGAAACATATATTATACTAAAGTGACGTGACATTTACATATAGGTATACTATATAGTATTTCCTCAAACGTCACGAAAACAGGCTCATATAGATAACGGAAAAAGGAACAGGTATATATATGCATATCAGTACCAGGTGAAACCGGGAACAATACTTGACATCACGATATATAATGTACGATTAGATGTATAGATACTTAATAATCAGTGATGATATAGTATACTCAAAAGTACATATATGCTGATAAACGGAAAAAACGATCACTATTATAAAAATAATTATGAAGCTAACTCAGATAAAAAAAGGTAGCAGACAAGATGGAAACTGCACTGAACCCTTCACCATTAATACAATATACCTTCACTTTCATTAAACCTAATATAAAAAAAAAAAAAAAAAAAAAAAAAAAAAACAAAAAAAATAGCTAAAAAGAATATAATACAAAATTGGGTACGTATCATAGGTACTAGTATCTAATACTGATAGTTAGTAGTGGAGGGCATCACGCTCAGGTAACGCCACATAATATGATGTAAATGGTAGGATAGTGAAACGGGGCAGAAAATGACGTAGGCGGACTCAGCTTATCTAATGCCAATATACTAAGCTCTGGATGGAGGAATACACGCACCCGAGATGTACGCGATAGTGAAGTACGCTAATAGGAACGTGGGGAGTAATAATATACGAAGAACAATGTACAAATCCGGGAAAATAGAAATAGTCAGAAAAAAGGTAAATATAAATATTCATTAGGATAGTATAGATTAAGCACGGTAAAACCTACGGTACTATACTTAAAGGCGAGCTATACTGCAAGGTTATCACGCTAATCGCCCACTATTATGGAATCGCGATGAGAAGCAAGCGTGAGAAGCCGAAGTAAAAAAGGGGTCAGGAGGGAATAAGTAACGGGCTCATGACGGATACTGAGGGGTAGTATGATGTCACTCTCCCTAATATAAATGAGTAGCAATTATATCGTGATAGCCGGCAAACATAATGTCACGTAGACGTGAGAGAGAAGAAGCGTAGAGTAACAACAGTACAACTATAATAAAGGCGGGGCAAGCGTAAGTGAGAAAGGTATCATATCACGCGTGAAGAATAGGGGGAAAAAGGTCGTCACGGATAACTAGAGGGAAGGAAGGAAAACGTGGATTATAAAGGGGAGAGAAAAAATCGGTACGTAGTGAAATAAAAGAATGAAATAGCAACTAAGTGCCTACTAAGGCAAAAGGAATAAGACAAGAGATAAGAAAGGAGAGAAACAGTAAAAGAGGTGTAATGAATGCGCCAAAAAAATATTAGGTATAGTATGACAGGATACATTGGCCATACTGAGTGTGTAATATAGCCTCATAATTCTGCATCTCTAAGATAGATAGAATCACGACTTACGGTATAAGTATATAGCGATAGGCAAATAGTGCAGGAAAGACGGAGTGAGTAGTAAGCGGCGGAGTATACGAAAGGGAGAAAGTACCTAAAGTACGAAGAAAGTACCGTATAGTCGAGGTGAGCTAAATGAGATGTGATGAGAATAGGAAATAAGTAAATAGCGCGGGTATTTAATTAAATAGCAGCATGTATGAAGGACGATACGTAGCTGAGCGATATATATTAGGTAATCAGGTGAAGCGAATATTATAATGAGTGCCAAAGAGTAGAGGACAATGTATGATACATAAGTAAAAAACGAGCTATAAGAAACTAGAGGAATACAGGCGGATACGATATAGGCTGTAGGATTTAACGAGATAGAAATTGATGTACGTAGGGACATATAAGGTTAGTATACTATAGGTACGAAGGGAATGAGCGCAAGACGAGTGACTACTACTATAGTAACGTATAGGAAAAGGCGACGCGCGCTCAGCTGCCGAAATAAACGAGAGCCCGCGGGGTACTAGGCGTAACGTAAGATAATAACGTAACTAACGAAGGAAGCACCGAAACGGGAAGTAAAAATCAGGTGATAAATAGGAATAAAAAGGGTGGTAAAAAAACGATATGCAAGGTCAGGGGTATGATAGTAGTGATATCTACCAAGAATTACTCATAATATTATATAAAAGGAAAAGGTTATTAAAATTAATAAGTTAATAATAAAAGATAGGGAAGAGAAAACGAAAGAAAAAATTAGCGCAAATAAAAATATAATTATAATCCCCATAAAGCATAATTTTGACTGAAAATACTCGTATAATTAAAGCACTCAAGCACCTGTGTTTCTGCTACGAACAAGAGATGAAGTATAGAAGAAGAGAGATGAGTACAGTATGGGGATAAGGCGGCTGAAATAAGTTTACAAATTCCGCGCACTCAATTAATAAGGCGCGCGCGCCCAGATAGGAGGGACGAATAGTGAGAAGACGCTGAGTGAGAAAAAAGCTAGCAACGATACGGCCAGGAGGCGATGATAAAAAGTAGCATATCATAACGTGAGTAGTATGGAAAATGCTCTATTAAAAGAGGAAAAAGTAAGTGATGAAGTTAAGCTATATAATTATCATTAACAACGTGTATAGATAACGTATCGAGTATACGGACGGGAGAACCGCACGAGATAAAGTACGAGAGCGTGCCAGTACTACAAATAAACTATACTATACCCTACATATATATATATAATATATTCAGATAGTAAAATTATAAATAGTAACATAGAAAAATTATCATAAAAAGTAAGATATATATAATTATATGAGGAAAGTGAAACTAGTAGACTACATACGGTATGTACAAATAATAAATAATATGAATAATCATGATCGACTAGAAGTAACGGCCTGTCACTATAACGTAGAGGTAGCTACATATATCACCTGACGTAGTATAAATAAACGGACGAATAATAACTCAAGAATAATAATAGCCGATAAAAGACGATCAGGATGGGGAAAGCGGGCTGACTTAGGACGGACGATATATGAGTAGCATAATAAATGAGCGCGTGACAGGCGGCTCTAAGGTAGGATATATACGAAGGTAGTAAAGCGGTGAGGTAAGTAAAATATAATTATACAACCATGAATCTGAGTCAGGGCACTCTAAGTGGATAAGAATATAGCCTCAGAGGATAATGAATAAATAAGTAGGCTAGATAGAGGTAGATGTAATATGATATAAAATAACTATAAGTAAAAAAGATAACATAAATTATGAAAGTAGCTAGAAAACGATAAGGTGAGTAATACTGCTAGATAAGACCGCCGTCTATTCATATCAAAATGGAAAGAGAGGCAGAGTAAAGAATAGAATAAGAAAATATAGGAAGACGAGTGAGAGAAGCTTATAGTGAGCTAAAATAAAACGGAAAGATAATGAGCAGGATGAGCCAATTCATAGTTTATACCAGTTACTCATCTCACCATCATAGGTAAACCACTACGACTATATTAAATATATACGAGGTACTAGATAACCTGCAGAAATAGTAAGGGTATGTATCGTGAGAAGGGTGCGGAGTATAACTAGTCGATAACGGTAGATGTAATTACGTATATATAAAAAGGCCTCTGAGCGGGTAGCTACAGGGGAAGGTAGGACTGAAAGGGACGTGCTACTAGGTACACGCGTGAAATAAAATTAAGAGTATATTGTCAACTAGCCACGATCGACTAGTGAGCTTCGAGAGTGTGTAGATAACGAGTACCGTGATAAGTGGGAGTACACCGAAAACGTAAAAGGAAATACAATAGATAGAGTAAATAAAGTCATAGAAAAGTAACACAATGGTATAAAATAATATGAAAATAGAGCTAGTGATATAAGGAATAGATAAGCAGGATAATAAAAAGGATAGAAAAGCTACTACAAGAAAAGGAAAAGACATAGCGAGCGAGCTTACGCAACTAGACCCCTCACATATACCCCCGGAGCGCAGATAATGAGGCGAAGCCTGAAAGATATAAGATATATTCAGGGTATATGGTAGTAAACAGGTCTAAGTATATATATATATACGACGGTGTAATAAGCGCGTTTATTATTCATAATCACTTTGCAGATATCAGCTTACTCGCTGCCCAGCGTATATAAGGAGTACTAGATAGAAAAGCTTAGTGAGAGAAATAAAAAAGTAAGAGCGACATCAACCTATACATTACGGCGCAGGCTGAAATAGTATATAATAGGAAGCCGCGCGTATATATATGTAGAATAATAAAGTGATGTTATCAATATTTAATAGATATAGTAAAAGTAGGAGTAAATAACTACCATAGGAATAAGGCTAGCTATATATAATATATATTATATATATATATATAATAGCGATATATATATACGCTAGATCACAACTACTCATACTACAGCAGTAGGACTTAGTGATCACATAGTGAGTGAGTGAGATAAACGTATAGCGGGTAAAGATACACTGTGACTATTTATATATCGGACAGGAGAGGCGCCGAGACGCAGGCGACGCGAAAGCGAAGACTATACTCACTCACATATTTATACATATAGCGCGCTCTACACATAAGCTACATAACGGGATGGTCATACTTAGTGGAGGCTAGGTGAATACTAGGCGGATAAAATAAGAAGTCGCTAACGGAATCACCATACAAGTAATAGGAAATAAATAGATAAAAAGTAAGATAGAGATACTATATAGACAAGTAGTAAGCAATATATATAAGTGCGCTCAATAATGCCTACAAATGACAAAATATTATAATACACAAACACGGTAAAAGATGAATAAGAGGAATTTTACGTTAAAGAGTGAGTAGTGAATAATAATAGCTAGAGCCGAAAAAAAAAAGTCAAAAGATGGTGCACGAGAGCAAGCCTACTAACGATAAATACAACCCAGCGGCCCAGGAAAGCCAAACATAAACAGACCGAGCCGAGAAACGGCAATAGGGAACGGGGCGCCGGACGGGAGAAGTCTATCGCTCAGAAAGCCGTGAGTGAGTCAGGGCCTTAGTAAGTAGTGAGCAAGAGTAAGCTAAGGCGCGGTTGAAAGAAAATAAAAGTAGCTGATAAGGGAGGGTCTTAGGGAGGAATAATATGAGTCCTCGAGTCACTAGATAGAAGGGTATGGTAGTAAAAGTGCAGAATTACGAAATAGAATGAATATATGACTGAGTACTGAGTAATAAAATAATAAGTAGGGAGGCCCGCGAATAATAGGAAGGCCTAATAATTAACTGGAAAAAAAAAAGCTCACTAGGGTAGTAGTACCCGCAAATAAACGAATATATGAGCGCGTCGCGAGGCTACGTCTCAGATAGATGAAGATAAAAAAGGCCAGATATATAATATGAACTCAAGAGTAATATATAACTATAATATCTATATATATAGTATATATAAGAATTATAGATAATAATATAACATATTATAGTAAATATATAGATAAATTATAATATAATATAAATAAGAAAATATAAGTAATAGAAAATAGTAATAATAATAGAAATATAAAATATAATAATATAATATATATATATAAGATAGAATATAAAAGTAATATATAATATAAGATAAATAATAAGAATATATATACCACATATATATATATATAATATATATATATATATATATAAAAAAAATAAGAAGTAAAGTTAACGAAACGTTTAGACGTAAAAAAAAAATATAATGCGTCATCATAGTACACTACTATATATAATAATACTATATATATATACTACTCATAAATTACGTAGAGCATATATATCAGGGAAGTGGAGAGCGGACCTAGTGTTTGAAATAACCGCGGGGCATAATCAAGTATATCGGGGCTGAGCAGAGAATACTAGCAAAGGAAATGAGTACTAGGCGGGATATAAAAATAGCAATCGAAGGAGTATGTAGCTAATGATTAAGGTACAGGATATAGTGTGAAAATGAATGCGCCGCGGGATGGGGGTAAGGTACTAGAGATAGATGAGATGAAATAAATAGAAGTGAAAACATAGATAGAAAAATGATAAAAGAGGTGAGCCCGCAAAAAGGAAGGCCGTACATATGTAAGCTCACTCACCGAATTAAATAACGGGTTCCGTAATATTAACTAAATAGTCAGGCTAGCGTGTGTGACGCAACTATTACGAACATATGTAAGAAATAGTAATAAAGGGAGCCAGAGATGAGAAAGGAGAGTAAGTATATATAATATATATAGTTATTAATTATATATAATTAGATGAAATATATATAATATATATAATAATAATATAAGAATATAATATATAAAATATAATAATAACGTATATATATATATATATATATATAATATATATATATTTATATATAATAATTTAAGTATAAAAGATATATATATAGAGTAATATAAAAAATATATATATACGTATATATTTAAAATAATAATAAGTAAGATAAATATATAAGTATATTATAAAAAGTATATATATATTAATATTATTATATATTATAATAATAATTAAAATAGTAGCTAATAGTATAACGAAGCAATCACTGTTAAACTATACCAAAAAAAACTAGAGTACGCAGCTCAGTGACCTCGACAAAGCAGCAGGACTGGGAAAGTAGGGTAGAGTATATACGGTCCAAAGAATCCTAGCGAAAATGAGGAGCTAGTCGATGAGGCGCAAGGATAGGATAGAAGGTAACACTATGACTGAATGAAATAAAAATACAATGACATACGTGGACGGGTATTTATGAGAAATCTAGTCCGCGGGATGATGATGGGAAGCTCTCATTGATAAAAGTAAAAAAAGATATAAAAAAGACTATATATATAGTGGTGATAAAATCGTGGCCACAAACTCCTAAAAATACAAGTACCATAGCGATAGCGGAAAAAAAATGGATGGTACGCTATACCGTCTAAATAATAAATCGCTCACTACTCATAACTCAGTAGTCGAAAGCAAGTAAATAATGATCACTACGTAAGGATGAAAATAGGAGAGAAGGCTTTTATAGGTAAGGCAAATATATATATATAATAGAAAAAATGCACGTTAGGCCCAATAAAAAAAATATTGGTACGTAGCCATGATACCATCATACAAGCATTAACTATTTATGAGTAGTTATATGTAATACCCGTAAAACTGAGTACAAAATAACTCACGAAGAAGGCTTGCGGCTAGTCACATAAGCGGATATAATAGAGTAAGTACAGGGGAGAAATATAGAGGTACTCGAGTAATATATCGGCGGCGATAGTAGTTATAGGGAAATCTATCGCCCTCAGTGAGAGGGGGGAAATCGCGTAAAAGAAGATAAATAAAAAAATAAATAAAGTAAATAAAAACAAATTAGGGTAAGCGGTAGCGAATACAGGACGGGAATAATGCGTAGCGAAAAGGCCGATATACCTGATCACATCACCATATGATAGCATAAAATGAAATGATGCAGGAATTAATATATAATAGAAAGTATATATGAAAAGAATATATGATAGTCGGTTGTGGATGAAACTATAGCGTAAAAAATAAAAAGAAAAGAAACAGCATTACTAAGCGCGCTACCAGGCGTACTACACCCCGAAATAGGAAACAACTGGGGCTGAGTGAAGAAATTATGAAGGCGACTGAAAATTAATGATTTTATGAACGTGGAAGGTATGAAATATATCAGCTCATAATAACGCCGTAGGCACGGTATCCGAACGAAGTGAGAAGGACGCGGGTTAGAAAAATAAAGTAGACGAGGGTACGTATTAGTAAAGGCTCAATGTGAAGCATATGCGTCTCACGTAGTGAGGAAATAAGAGTTGTAAAAGTCGATCGAGTAAGGAGAGAAAAAAAAGGAATGAGGAAGAAAGGAAAAAGTATTACAAGAGTATTTAATTAGTAATATAATAAGGAAAGATAGAATAAATAATATTAATAATATGAATAGATAAATATGAGAAGAAGAATAATAGTAATAAGGAAGTGAAAAATAAATCATATACTACAAAAAGAATAGTACTCGGCCACGTCAAGTGAGATAAGGTAAATATAGAAATAAAGGGCTAGTAAAAGACTAGGTAAGGGTAAAGCGTATCATGAAAAAAAATTAGGAAATAAGATACGCTCTAGCTATAAGTAGCTACAAACTCAGTAGGCCCATTCAGCTACCACAGGAACCGATTACTTAAAGGAGGAATATATCCTAAGAGAGAGGCTAAGGTAGAAGTATGGGTGAGGAAATACGTGCGATTCATAGGGGATAGAGTAGATGAATAGTCTGCATATAAGCAATAGAAAGTACGCGCGCCCTCACAGATCGTAGATCACGAAATAGATGAAAGTAACTAG
Source organism: Trachelipus rathkii (assembly GCA_015478945.1). Classification (NCBI taxonomy): domain Eukaryota; kingdom Metazoa; phylum Arthropoda; class Malacostraca; order Isopoda; family Trachelipodidae; genus Trachelipus; species Trachelipus rathkii. The sequence continues at coordinate 28,259 of JABUQX010042962.1, forward strand.
TATGAGAAAATAAAAGGCAATACGAGACGTAGTAGGAGGCACGCTATACTAATAGGATAAAAAACGCGTCACGGAAGTGCGAGGGGAATAAGTATCATCGTGTTGAGACGAGGAAATATAATAAAGGGAAATATTATATAATATATATATACTAATATAAAACATAATACAATAGAATAAGTAGGATATAAATATATCAGATTTATAATATAAGATATAAATAATATATATAGTACGTAAAGAGCTATAGATTGGAGTAAGAATGGCGTAGATAATATAAATAGGGAACGATATTAAGTTAGCGAGGAAATTACTGCTAAAATAAGGTCTACCACGCATCACTATAATATATATATCGTAGAGACGTATAAGTACAGATGAGCGAATGCTAGAAGAAGTAATGATTCAGTTAAGTGATGAGAACGGTGCTGTGAGACGCGGTAGTAAAATACTACGACAATAGGATAAAAATAGTAGCTACTAGGCGGTCAGCCTCACTGGATAGGCTGAACGCGAAAAAAGCGTGTGTACGAGTAGTTAGGCCGAGATAAAAATAGCGAAAACGCGAGGCATATATACAGAGAGGTAATAGCTCATTAGTCGTCATAAGTTATAGTATGCACTCACTAAAAGACGTGTCATAGGATAGAATTAGATATGAAATAGAAGTATAGAATATAAAATATAGATTAAAGTCACTTAAAGTAAAAATCAGGCGATAAATAAAAGGATACAGGCGAGTGTAAGTCATCACCTCAATAGATATTCTCAAATAAATAATAAGAGGCAAAAAAAGGGAAAATAAAGATAAATAAATACATGGGTAGATAAAAAGATATATTATACTAGAGATACAGAGTACGAAGCACTTAGCAAGTACTGAAGTTTACGCGCCTATATATAAATATATTATAGTATATTATATATTATATAGTATATTATATATATATATATAATTAATAATATATATAGTATATTATTGTATATATATTAATTATATATATATTTTAGTATATTATATATATATATTATATATCATAATATATATATATATATATTATATATATATATATATATACTAGTATTATTAATTATTCTTATTATAGGCACTCTCGAAAATACCGACTAACATAACGAAGGAGAAATCTACGTAAACATAAATAAACAGCCTGATAGTATGAATATGGTATAATAGGTGAATGTGATATTATATACTAGCAGGGATATCCTCACTATAAATTATAATAAGCACGGGGCGGTCACGGTACATTAGTAGTAAGGGTAGGATATGAAGGGTGAGATGAAAAGCCTATGAGTGAAATATAATAATGGCAATAGATAGGAGGGCTCGAATTGTAGGAAATTCGGCCGTGAGTCACACTAATTATTGGAATGAGGTGAGCAAGCACTATATATCAGCGGATGATAGAGTAGAAATAAGTTAATGTAGAAATTAGATATAAAAAAACTAAAGGGGAAGTGAGTACAGTGAGTAGCGAAAGAAGTTATATATAGGCTAATAAAGCCGAGCGGTGGCCAAGAGCGGAACGAAGAGATAAGGGCCATGATATATATGAGACTTATAGGTGAAAGCCGACTCTACGTACGGCGGCGAACAAGGTAGATAGATTCGTAGCGCGTACTCAAACATAGAGTAGTGCTACACTCAGCTACTGTCAGAACGGTAGTCAACTCACATTGAACCTGTGAGTAATTTATTGTATAGATAAGGATAAATATGATAGTGGGTTAAAAGCCGAGGAAAAAATAAGAAGGGCCATACGCCGGCCCCAATCATATAGTAGTAGAAAGGTATATGCACTAAAATTAAAGATATAAGTAGAGCAAAATGAGTAGTAGGTAAAGCATAAGTGAGAAATTACATATAGTCTGATACTCATAAACAATAATAAATAGGTAAATAATGATAAGCTAGTAGTCATAAGGCTTATAATCTACTATCACAACGAGTGAAGCCATATCTAGCGGTACGTTTGAGAATTAGTACTACTCACTATACGAGTAAGAGATAGCGAATAAGAATGAGCTATGGAATATGAATGCTATGTGAGCTATAGATGATAGGCTCAGTATAAGATAAGGTCACCTCTACTACAAGAAAGGCGCTAATACGGCAGCTATACAGTGGATGGATAACGTAACGATATTGATTATAAATCTATATAGGCCTGAGTGAGAGAACAATAATAAAGGGACTAATGAATATCATAGTGGAGTATTCGTAATAGATTAAGTTAAATACTGGTGCCTAGTAGTGACTAAATATATAGTGTATAGAAATCAGTCTACGAGATATAAGATAAATGAGGGATAGTAAAAATTAATCATGATTATATAATAAAACATAATAGTATGGAAAGGGCGTAATAAACGAATCGCGGTGTATACCAGGAATAAATATAGCGAGGCGAAGATACCGATAAGGGATATGTCGAGTGTTGTGTTAATATGTAGCGGACATACTCAATATATAACGCTGCGTGTTTATATACTTGTATACTCTCACACGCCCTGTCTCGTGCATGTCGAATAACGGGCATTATTTATAGCAACTCGGGTCTCTCGCAGATCTATCATTCGATTCTTCAATAACAAGTTCGTGTGAATATACTCGTTTAACAGTTCTCGAACCGAGAAGCGCTAACTCATTTCTTGCCTAGCATTAAAGTAATTTATATCTTTATTAGACGTTAAAAGGATCTCAACGCTCAATGTTCGTCTAATCAAGCGCTTAAGGACATAACGTTCTATTCTGAAGATATCTGGTCAAGTTCGGATGGCCCGGGGCCCAACGCTTAAATATAAAAAATAAAAACAGTCATGTACTTAATATAATATTAGTTAATATAATAATATTAATATAAAGAGAAAATAAAAGGTAAAATTAAAGAGGAGGGTGGCATGTAAAATAAAAATTTACTAGCTTATACTAAATACCACTACAATAGGATTCCTACTCATCGGCGTGAGAGACGCGACAGACTAATATATGTACGGAGAGAGGTAGGGCCGACATAAGTAAAGAAATTACTCAAGTGTATAATAGTTGAGGATACCGGTCTAGTGAGACTAGGATATATACGTGACAGTGAGTAGTTAAATAAGCAGCTCATAAAAGGCACACGCGTTACGTACGTAGCGAACTAAGAATGTGATAGTATAATAAGCTATTAAGCAAACGTGATGCATCGTATAATGTAATAGGTAGATAGTAATGTAGGAAATAAATAGATAGAAAATTACTGATTAAAAATAACAAGAATGAAATTTGAGTTCGAGCGAATATACTCACAATAAAAATACGTACAGAATATACATTAAAGAATATAGATAGAAAATAAAAGTGAGGTAAAGCTGTGCAGGTAATGAATATAGGCGCCAAAAAAGAAAGAAATAACAGCCGAGCACTTATACTCATATACAAGTTATCTCATAAGTGCCTCCAATAATACTATCAGAGACGAACAAGGCTGATAGATCTCACAGTAAGAATTAGAGCAGGTAGGATAGGGTAGTACAACGGTAAATAGCCTACCAATATATATAAATATACAAACGACGAAGTGAAGTGTGTAAACAATGTAATACAGTAATATAAAAGCTTTAAAATTTTATTTCACACATTAAATCATTTTTGTAAAGAACTATATGCAATCTAAGGTCCTTAGTGTACATAAATTATGCTTCTTCCGCATGCAAACAAATTGTTTCTTTTCATGAATTTTGTTACGTGTGAGGTTGTTACTAAATATAATTTTAAACAAAGACAAATAATTTATGTCTTAATTTTTTTTTGTTTCAATCGATGAAATTCCTTGCTGATCTCTGATATTCCTCATGACATCTTTTAAAGTAATACCATAAATAATTTTGAATTTTGTTTCATTTGAAGTCACTCGTGTATCTGTTGAAATATCTAAGATATGATAAATAAAAACAGGAAGCTTCACTCTTTTTCTTTTTAAGAATAGGCAGGCAAAATCCTTAATTGATAAGCAACGGCGTTTATTGAATTCACCAAAGTAGTACGATAGAGCCACGTAATCTTGAAAACTGAGTTTTTTGAAAATCCTTTAAGTAAAATCTTGAGGTATGTCTGATTTAATCTCCTGGGTAATCCGGTTGTTTCGCAATATAGACACCTGAGCAATTGATGGCATGGATTTTATAATACGTTGGAAAGATGATTAGTTGATCTAAGGGGTCTGAAAATTCTTTTAGAGGAATAGTATTCGGTTTCTTTGTGAAGGGCAAATATTGTTGGGGAATATGTTGTTTTTTAATTTATTGAAATTAGATTAAATGGCGATCGGAAGATGGAATCGTTTAGGGATTATTGTTTTTGGGGATGAGGGAGACCTATCTTATAAAATTCTTTCTATTCGCTTTGTGATGATTCAAATTAAAACCATAAGGACAGGCTCATGGGACGTATGTGATTAAAACGTGGAGGAAAGGAATTTAGTTTCTGTGGAAAGATTCGGGGGAGAGCATATATTAAAGGCTCGTAAAGGGAAGGAAGAGTAGCAAGTTTAGTGTTGAAAGAAATTGTAGAAACCAATAGGTATGTTAAGAAGAGAGAGAAGTTAGTTTGCTGTAGTTTCACACTTGAAATAACATTCTGAAGTAATTAATAGTGTGGAATTTTGGTTTTGTTTTATAACTTCTGTAGATTTCTTTAAGTATATTTTACCTGATGTGTTTTCAGAACTGAATACCTTTTCACCCTTACAGTTCGTTTTTTGATCCGAAGAACAAGATCCTTGACTATGAGAAGAGTCTTCGTCCAATGGCAATTTGGAGAATGATTTTTCTTTGTCTTCAACAGAAGCAGGTACCCGTGTTATTTGTCCATTAGAAGCCATTGTTCTGCTTAGAGATTGAGAATTATAAGCAGTTTCCGATTTTTTTCCTGAATCAGTTTCATTTTCTTCATTTAATCTGACAGGACTACATGACCCAATATTATCGAAAGGAGCAGGTTTACTGGTGATAATTTTGTAATTACTAACACTATTAACAAGTTTTTGTTTGGTTTTCATTTTTATTATGCAAGAAGGAGAATAACAAGAACTACGCCTTCCATTCCTGCATGAAGCTGAATAACAAGGTAACATTTCATCCATTTTATCAAGCGCTTCATACTTAAATTTATGCATTCTCATTTCCTTAAGTAAATGGCCAGCTGGTCTTCGCTTATGAATCGTCACACGACGCTGAGAATCCGGAATTTCTTCTATGTTCTCTTCTATTGTTTCATCATCATCAACTCCATCATTGTTATTATTATTGTCATCACTTGCAGAAGTATCAGAGTCATTTTCAACATCAACGTGATGGTCCTTCTCACTTTCCTTCTTGTCTTTTTGAGATTTCTGTGAAAAATTAAATTACTTAATAGTACAAAAGTTTACTTATATAAAATCCTATAATATTAGACAACTCAAACTGATTTAAGTACAAATTTCTAATAAAACAACTTTTATATATAATACTTATATATATATATATACTAATAATATATATATATATATAATATAGAATAGGTAAACTTTATTATTTTTAGCAAGAATCTCGTCTTTGAATTTGAGGGTACAATCTTATAGGTAAAGGATGGTTGAAAGACGTTTTATGGTATAATAACGAATCCATCAACGACGTATTTAAGCCAAGAAAATTGATCCTTTTATCACTTTGGGACAAACTAGTCTTGAAGGAACGGGCCAGTTAATTCCCATTTGACACATTATACCCTCCTGCACTCGACACAATATACTTCAAAGTTTAATCTGAGGACGACACCTCATAAATTTGAGTCCTAATAATATATATATATATATAATAATATATATACATATATTATAATATATATATATTAATGATATATATATATATATATTATTATATCTAATCTATATTAAGTATATATATAAATAATCTAATATAATATATATTATATAATATAATATATATATAATTATATATATATAACTATAACATATTATATTATATTATATTATATTTCTATTAATATATATATACGTATTAAATATATATAAGTATATATTATTACCTAACAAGCGTTGACCAACGGTTGTATTTCGAATATAGTACACTTATGAGATTTTTCACTCTTGCAAACCTCTCCAGACATGGACAGGAACTGCATGTTGGACCGGCGAGGGCAACACTTGACAGATCGTCAAATGGCCACGCCTCTCGTCACCTCATGCAGGATGTGCGATCCCGAGATATTACCCAGCATCGTCGGGCACAGCGATATATCAGTTACACTATTAATATCTCCTGACTCTATTTATTGAGCTATCTGGGGCGTTAAGTTAGTGTACGAGCCCACAACTCGCTCCTATATTAGTTCGTCGGTATATAGAATTAAAATATCCGGTCCAATGCTTATATGATGTATATTAACTGCCCCAAATGAAATAGATCAAGAACTCTAGGCCAAACCAGTTATGTGCAAAACTGTCAATCTTGGTATCATCAAAATGATCACCAACTAACTTCAAAACCACCTACTCAAATATCTCTCCAACATAGCAGGACCTAACAGTGACTCGTCACATCAGAAACCCATATCCTATTACTCAACTCAAATCAACGTTACTTATCAACTAACATGCAATCATCTTGGGTATTTGTACATCTAAATAAAATAACTATCTACCTCGTATAAACATATCTTGATAGATACTCATCAGGTATAAAAAGTTACTTGTGAGTGTGATGTCAGAGATCTCATATAAATGAGTTGCAGAATATGGATCAATTTCGTACCTCCCTCAAGGCTATGTAATTCACCCACCTCTGTTTCACTTCGTGTCTGGCAGGACCCTAAATAGTCATAATTTTTGGAGCTATTATTAAAAGAACTTAATAACATCCAATTTCTAAAGCAGTTTTATAACAACTATATAGTAAAATCATTATCTGAGAAAAATTAAAAATAAACTGGTTAAATACAAAGATATTAAAATTACATACCTAATATTATATAGATTCCGTTTTTGTGCAATACGCCAGCTATTTCTCGAAAATAAATTGTGTAAGCCTGGAAAAAATGATTTTTTATTGGAGAATCCAATCGTAACCAATCATACTTCAAAATATGGCGAATATTATTGTATAATAAGAGAAATATCTCTGGGCACCCTGCGTTATAGATTAATTTATTCAGATATCTAATTAACTATGTATAATTATCCCCAACTATTAATTTTATTTAAAATTTAAATAATATATATTAATTTAAATTAATGCCATTCAGACTATCTTCTCTTTAATAATATCTTCGGACTACCCTGTTTATTACCTCAATATCTTTTACCTATTTTAAAAACCTATCTACAAGCATCAATAGCCACTCTCTACAAAATTCATCTGCTCTTGGAATCCAATCCTAAAAGTCAACTCGAAATCAACCCTTTTTACACTACTTCAACGAACCCGTCATCGAAGAAAAAAATGTTCACCGCCAACGCTTTAAACGATTATCCGAGATATGCTGTCTCGCACGAATTGCTTGAGCACATCTCTTTCTCCTATTAATCATCCCAAAGTCATCTCCAGTAAATGATCCTTGTTGCAACGAAGACTGTATTTTGTCATTTTAATCTCTCTTTCTTTATACACTGCCAGAGCCTATCTCTAATGCTCTCATGTGTATTCCTACGAAAATCCTCGGGATTAGAAACACATTCTCTGTGGGCAATCAGTGTCACAAACGTTTTTTTGCACTCTAATCGTGGTCTAATGATTGAGAAGGATTATTATGGTTGCACGAAAACTAACAAAATAAAGACTTCAAATATGTTATTGGAGGTGAAATACAATTCTATATATATATATATAATTATTGGGAGAATTAGGACACAGCGATGATCTATTACGTAAAATACAAAAGAAAAGGAATAACGAGAGCAAAAAATATTGGAGACTGTCCTAGTATTCGTATACATTTATGGACGGTACTATAGATTGGGGAGAAATGTTATGGTGAGACTTTAGATTAAAATTAATTTACAATTTATTAATTAAATAATAATAAAGGCTATTTACATTTTTTTTTTATAATATATAGAGTTTAACGGACCATTTTTATTTTTAGTACTTTAGAACTATTATGATTAATAAATTGAATTTATAGTGAGTATATAAATAAGCTAAAGATAGTTAAGTTTTGAAAGTTGTTAGTTGAAACAGCTATCTTCATCAAAACTCTTTTACAATTTCTGGTTTCAGTATGGGCCCCAAGGAGTTGGGTGGGAGGGTAGTCGTGGGGGAGGGTTTACAAAAACAAAAGCAAAAATGAAGCAGAGAGTATATAGAGATATTATGCTTATATATCAGCTATCACAATTGACAAATCGAACTTAGGAGGTACGATACAAAGAGGACAAAGCCCCAGCGCATCTCCATCAAGCCCCATCTTCTAGGTTGAACCATTTCTCTTGATTATAAAACTGGAAGACGCTTCCGGTTCTCGGAGAGAGGGAAAATCAGATAAAATTTTGCACATTTTTAATTGAGGAATACCACTAGGATCCCTGCGAAATAAAATCCCGTCCAGAGAAAGATCTCCTAACATTAGAATTTGCAGATAAAAATGAAATTATGTTGAGTTGGGAAAAACTTATCTCATTTCCAACCGGTACTGTTGGGATCCCCCATGAAAGATGTTTAATAAAGATTCGGGTTTGAAAAAAAACTACTATATGTAGAATCACAGGCGAATAAAATAGAATTTCCTAACATCTTAGGTACGAGGGATGTATAAGATAAACCTAAATCTTCGCCTTCATTCAATTAAGACGAGAATACAGCTCTACCTGCCATATCCTTCTTACCCTACATCCTCATTAACCTCTTCAGCATATTCCTTTGAGCACTTAAACCCAGATATATACTCCAGCTATTTACTGCATTTTCCCTGAGTTAATGATACTACTCGTATGACTGGACCTCCGGAACAAAATCTCACTCTTCTCCTTCAACAAGGGAAATGCCAACTTGCTCTCTGTATCTCGGAGTTCGGGGTAAAATTGTTCGGGGTCCTCTCTAATCACATACGTCACTAACATTAATCATCCGCTAAACGCAACCGGTATGCTCTATCATTCCCAATGCCCTCACTCACACCATACCAAATGACTGTACGTCATCTCTTCTCAATTCTTAATAATTTACACCGCAACTAATGCTCACGTTGACTTTCAAGACTCGTCTGATCATATTGAGGAAGTATATTTATAATCAACAATTTTTCGGAACAAAAGCTATTTTACACTTTTAAATAAATAATTGCCACTTTCTTTTTTAAAATGTGCAGGGATACCAATCCTGCACCTAAAACTCCAGTGAAAACCAGTTATAAATGATACCCGACGACATTTAGATATCTACAGAAACTTTCATTTTAGTACATCCTCTCTTACAATAATCTTTCTTTTATCACCTAAATATTCAGACACCTTTAACGACGCACACGACCTACAGGTAGTATTCTTTCTCTTTTAACACTGGCTAGATACGAACACATGAGTTGGAGGGAACAACTTGTGACGCATTATTCTATTATACCTGCTATTCTTCCACAGACCATAGGGTCCACACCATACATACACAGTTTGAGTCAATAACGACGCTGTAACATTCGGGTAGGACCTCTAACCACACAGACGCGAGAGTACACTACATGTAATGAGCTCACGTTACCTCTTTTTTGCAAACTCATACGCAATAAAATTATGGCGGCACCAGACAAAGAAACCCAATTTAACCTTAACTGCTATTCTACGAAACTGGATTCCTCCCTAACACACACTCTCTAGTCTTTTCCTCGGATGAGCCGTTTCACTTTCTCATCCAAATCTCATTACTGTTATTCTCCCCTAATCTATCAATATTCATTTATAACTGATATATCTTTTTCGGATTTTCTATATATATATATACTATATATTTATTTAAACATTATACAAAATTTTCCATTCTACTTAGGTGATATTACTCAGATTGTTCCTCACTCACAACCTACCACTAACTCTACATTCATCCTACAGGTAATGATCTATTCAATAGCGTCTCCTCCTACTTTATATCACTGCAAACACGCTCACCCTGCCATTATTATCTTCTCTAGCTTCACTGCTCAATTCCATTCAACATCACTCTTACATTACTCTGCGATATTATTACAGATTGATCTCTATACATCTAAGGAAATCAACTTGTTATAATTGAGCAACCATCTTATACCTCGGTATTTACACTATATAGAGGTATTATAGGGGGCACTGCAACTTTCACTTCATTGTTCAACTATTCATGTCTCGGTCCACGACCTCATTCTTATTTTTATTCTTCAAAATACTCATCTCGATATTACCACCGTGACCATGTCACACTTGAACAATTCACCACCTGATTGGGCACAATAATACCAAGTCAATATAACTCCCATTTCCATTTATTAACATCAAAAATTCATATATTTATCACAGAACCAGGAGACCACATAACTACACACCCTGCGAGTCTACTCCCTATTTTAAAACCGCTCTGCTCAGTTAGCCTTTAATACCACACACCATGACACATCATTCCTACACCAGAGCGCAGAACCAATCCAAACATGAATTACTTGGTTTCTGATGAAGAATATTCTCAAATCTCCTGCTACATTGAGAATCCTTCATTTTTTATTTGCCAAATCTTGTAATTCCGGGATAGCTCTCTTATTAAGGATCCATAAGCCTTAGCTACATAAAACGAACTATAACATCCTTCTCAATATTAGAGGTCACCTATGCAGCAATAAGACCATAAGCACCAAGTAATTTAAAACTACCTGAAACTCCGCGCTCTATCCGGCACTATTTCTCAATAAAGCTAAAACCTCACTCTTCTCGCTATTCTTAAACACCGACGTCATCATTTCAAATCATCCTCATCGTTATTCTAGCTCTTATTCTTGCACGTACCACTCATATGATAATGGTATAAGATTTTGATTCCACACATCCTTCTACCACTTCTAAACGGCCTCTCTCTTTGTCTTTCTTTCTCTCGCTCACACACTAATGTATACCTCAGTTCACTCGGAACGTCACCTTCTTCTCGACTCAGATATTCAAGTGAATATGCTCCTTCTGTAAGTCAAAAACACCAATAGGAGATCAACTATTCTCGCTCCACCAAGTATTCTTATATCACTCCAACACCCTGTCGCTCTACTTATCATATCACATTCCATTTTACCTCAAAAGTGACAAAGAGTAGTATACATTATATCTCCAACTCTGCAAGTGCGAGGAGCCATTCTCTCGCGTACTACTAATTCCTGGGATATTCATACACCGCCCCTCTATTTTAAGACGCTTATTTCCACACTCCAAATCCAATCTCACACCTCTACTCTACACTCTCTCTCCATTTTCTTCTACATAATTCACCAAGCTCTCACTCGCAACAAATTTTTAAAATTCCATATAACCATACGCGGCGCAATGACACTAAAAATCATTCTTTTACTCAACCCTACTACAATACTCCTATACTATGCAATAATCTGCTTTACTCTCATCACTCTACTTTATAAATCAAGCTTTTCTTCATTTCTTGCATCTCACACCAATATGCTGTAGTATCCTTCACCTAACCACACAATAATTGCTACATATACGTATTGCTACTTGCATTATCCATCAAAACTGTAAAATACAACCCAAAGATATCAAACGCAACAGCCATCTCTTTAGACATACTAACTCAAGAGCAGATTAGAGGAAGTTCTGGTCTCTATTTCATTCTCACACTTACTTCTCCTTCTCAAATAACACTTACTTTTCCATAAACAGTTTTATACAAATAATACTCCATCCCTTATTCATTTATCAGAAATAAAGAAAGCAGCAGCACGCAGCCCCCAGCATACTCCATTCTAAGAAACGCACTTCGTCGCTCTTTATTCCCCCTCGTAAAGAGCTGATTACATGTATGCCCAATGAACCCATTTCCACAACTCTTCTGTTACCACATATCATAAGAGGTTCTATTGATCTATCCTCTTTGGTCACCGATCCATACACCATAGATTTCTACCCCCTAAATAATAATTACTCTCATACATTCTCAGCGTATAAGTTCACTACTCATACTATGCTAACACTTTAATCACCACGCCATTATCTTGTGATAATCTTGTATCCAGCAACCCCTATAACTTGGCACAGTCACCTATTATTTTTACCTTATGCTTTATGTTCTGAAACACCTAATAAATATATATTTACCTATATTACGAAATCAGAACTCTCTTTTATAAACATTAGTATATATCTTTAACTAATATATAAATTAAACAAAGCGTAGGATGATTACAAAAAGTACTAATCATTATACTAAAAATTACCTTATCAAGTCACTATTAACTTTATATTATAAATATAATATTATATTTCTCAGTTAGGCTAAAATCCCTTCACACACATCACAACCTTACAAAATAAAAACTTGGCTTATATCGATGAATTATTTCTTAGTCCAGGTCCCATTTATAATTAAATATTATACAAAATATCTAATTCGCTATAAAATTGAACATAATAATTGGCTTTTTTTTTTATAGAGGTGACAAAACAAAACTTATAAATTGGAATTTCAATTGGCGGTTGTAAATATGAAAAAAAATAGAAATACACACAAAAAGGGTTATCAATGGAAAAACGGATGGCTCGAAAGATTAATGTCATTTACTTAGATATAATCAGATTACATTGCTCTCTCTCTCTCTCAGGACACAAACCGTACTACTCAAAATCACAACAAATGACTCTTCGACAAGGGGAATGTGTATAATAATAATAAATCAGTATTATTATTATTATATTGTCTGATTAAAAATCAATAATGATAAATATTTATAAAAAAGAAGAGAATAAAATCCCTTGCTCAAATGGAATTGTATTGAGAATATTAATTGAATTTATTTAATGTAATTATATCTGTTAAGGGATATTCTAGATTATAATAGAAATTCAATCATCTACAGGAAAAATAATCATTATAGTTTAAAATATCTTTGTAAGAATATATAATATATGATATTCTGGCAATGAAATTATACCCAGCCGTATACTGAGATAAAATTTTCTATGATTCCCATAAAATATATAATATAATATATATATATATATAGTAATTATATCTATTTATAGTAAATATAATTATATTACTAATATATAAATTAATATAATATATAGTTATATAATATATTATATAACTACTAAGATTATAATAAACCTGCTCACCTAACATTATGAACAATAGTTCATTATTTCATTACTAGTTCAATTAAACGATTATTATAAATTAAATAACCAAGGTTACGTTATATATTTATATTAGAGAGAGAGAGAGAGAGAGAGAGAGAGGAGAGAGTTGGGTCAGGCTACTTATATATCACAATAACTTAATATCACACACACCACAAATTTTTCATGAGAATCACGTAATACACGCACACCACCTCACATCTAGCTGAGAGAAACACCTCTCGATACACAATCTTGAATTAAATATAAAAAAAAAAAAAACATATTCAATACTACACTATGTACTCGGAAGCCTTGGCAAAACTTAGCTCACTAGACATTGTAATTCTTTAGTATTTTACGGATGATTCACTAAAATAGTCCGGCCACATATTATCGTCATAACTCAAATAGAAAACTCTTTCAATCTGTTGACTATCTAATAACTCGACGTTATAGACCAACATATTCAATCAAACTTTAAGGTTTCATATATGGACTCAATCATTAATAATATAATAAAAAAAATAATAATAATAAAAATAATAAAATATATAAAAAATAAAATATTAATAAATAATAATCTCAAATATTTACACGTACCTGCCTAACTCTATTATTATTAATTGCAAACAATTTAATCTATCTGAGATCTGCAGGCTCGACAATATATATAATGACACCTATATTTGATTATTATTATTACTCTCAATTTATATGATAAGTGCTAAATCTCTATATTTATTATTATTATGCTATTTCTATCGATATTTATACATAATTAATCATAATTACTTTCAAATATCTCATATAAAGGAAAACCCAAAATATTGATCAAGTCAATTTACGTACAGATGAAAAACATGATTAAATAAAATAATCCTTATAACTACACATAATAATCCATAGCAGTTCCATGAGAACTTATAAATCCAATAATAATAATCACTAGATAGGAACAAATAATAATACGTAGCAACAAATTAGAATTAATTTGCTTTACAATACTCAAGTGCAAATCCATATATTATTACTTACTACTACAAATTAAACCTAAGTCACTAAAAGGCTGCAAAAAGATATAAGAGCTCAAGCGATTTATTTATCGCACCACACATTCTAATTATAATTTAAATATTATGTACATACCTTCAGAACAAATCCTTTTTAACAGAATAAATCAAATAAAATAATCTTTAACACTATCTCAAAACTAAACCTTTATTTTCCTTTCCTTCTTCTTATCTCCCAATAGCTTTCCAAACCATCCTCTCTTCTCTTTTACTAGGTACTTACGGTGAATCATCAAAAGAGAAAATAATATGCTAAGGAATGTAGCGTCTATGGGGCGTAAGTTGTGATATAATATATATTATCAAGCACTTAAGGTCCAAGCTCTGGTAAGTCTACCTCTTTCTATCCATTCTTGAAACTATAATAATAGGTAATTAAATATTACTTTTACTCTGGTATCCAGCTCTTAATCCGACATGAGTGTGCCAGTTGTTTGTGTCTATCCAATGAGAACCTGTCTAGAGAAGCAAGAAGATAGAGTCGGACGAGTCCTTATTTCCCCGACCCATTTCCTCTGTTCAAAATGATTGTAATTGTCGACTGGAGATTTCTGAATTTAGGGACCTCTAATTTTTTCCTTCTACTTTTTTTCTCATATCAAAGATATTTCAGTAGAATTAAATTTATAAAAAGTTTAAAGGTGTATAAGATATAAGATATAATAATCGTTATATTTATTTATAATAGAGAGAATATAAGAGTAATGGAGAAATTTAGGTATTAAATATGACATCACATTAAAAAGAGTAGTTAGATTATTAAGATTATGGGACTGAGTAACGATTCACTAATAATAATATTTATATATAGTAGTATATAAAAACAACAAAATCAAAATAATATGTAATCAGACAAAATACATTTTAATTAATCCCCATCGAAAAAACATTCCCAACGTAAGGAGTGCGGAGGTATAGAGAAACACATGGTGTCCGCACAAGAAGAAAGTACATTCGTCATCTTACCCATAGTTCTGATTTCAAGGTAGACAAAGCCGCTGAAAGTCAGTAAGAGGGAGAAGGTTATCATTAATATATATATGTATAGTTATGGGGATGTTAGCACCACACGAACTTTAACTTGGGCAGGGAAAATGCTAAGTATATGCATGCCTTCGAGAGGGTCGTGACTCTAGTCAGAGGTATAGCGATCGATTTATACCTTGTCGGGAGATAATATGATATTAAATCTGAGTATGTGGTTATATACATTGGAATGTTCAGAGGAATAAGATGTTAGTAGTAAAGTAAAGGATGAGTAGGTGATTAAAAGTTAATTATAGGTAAAGGGCAAATATTTTGACTTTTGCATTTTGGTATTTTTGTATTACTTAGCAACAAATGATTAGAAAGTACAAACGTGAAAGGATGTGTTGTGAGTGTATCTGAAATCGCGAATATAATGAGCTGAGAGTATGTGTGGATAAGGATGAGAAATTATATAGGGAGAGAAGTGAGTTATTGCAATTTCTGATGAGTGAACTCATTGATGGGACATGAAGCTATGGTAGATTATTGTTTTGTGTGTGAGTTAACTAGAGATTCATATTTAACATATATAGTTTGAAAAGAGTCAAAGGTATTAGTTGATTGGTATATTGAGTGAATAACATATGTCCATCTAAGGGTAATGTTGAAAAAGAGCGCGATTTCTGGGATAATCTGAATGATGTTTGGATAGGGTGAGTAGAGCTCAGATAATTTTGTTAAGGTATCCTAAATGTATGGATATATAGTATCTAGTGATAATAACACAAAATAAAAGGATGGATACCATAATTAATCACAGTGATGCTATTTGTGGAGTGTCGTGGAGAAATATGTGATGTATAATGAAGTGTGATTGAGAAAATAAAGAGAGAAGATAAAGAAATTATTATATATAACTTCCTTTAAACACAAGAAGATCCATAAGTATACTATAACATTGTGAGCTGATATGTAGACATGTATTCACAATTGAGATAAAGTATTGATCGAATTTTACTGTGGTTGATAAGATGTAATGTAATAATGTGTTTGGATATGTTATCAGCGAGGGGGTTGGGATGGGATTATCGTACTTATTATTATGGTTGTTTATTTTTTGAGTTAAAATTAATGATAAGTGGGGGCTTGGATGCAGTATAATAATCTAGAGTAGAAGGTGTAATAAATAGTAAGTAAAGGAAGTGGGTTATTGGATAATTAAGAGCGTGCTATGCAAACTAAATTCATCTTTGAATGTTGAGAATCAAGTATTCAATAACTAGAACTCAAAATTTGGAAGCTAAAATATGTAGAAGCGGTCATTAGTATTATTAGCAGTATCTAGCATATATATGATAAGTATGTTTGGTGTTGCTAAATAGTTCAGAAAAAAGCAGAATGTTTAACATTAGGTAGTGGTGGAAATGAAGAGTGAGATGCTAAGCTTAGGTTATAATAAGGTAATAAATAAGAAGATATATAGCTGAGTTTGAGTAGTAGTGAATAGAGTGTCGTCGATGTGGAGAATGTGAGAAGAGGATTCAGGAGAAGGATGAGAAGTAGATGAGAAGGAAAGAGAGAAGAAGATGAGCTACTAAAAGGATGGCTTAGTAGAGAGATAGTAAGATAGAGAGAAAGAGGAAAGAGAAGTATACATAGGGAAGTGAAGGAGGATGAATGGGGGTATACAAGGGAATAGGAAACCTTCTGGAAGGAAGCGCGAAAGGTTAAGAATGACCAGCGTATGGGAATCTGCATGGAATAGATATCATGAATAGGGAAGGGTGCTTTCGTGATTGAGAAGAGAAGATGGAATGTGGTGAGGAGAGGATGGAGAGAGACAATGCAAAAAAACGAGGAGAGTGATATAGACGTGGAGGATAAGAGGAAGACTGATGATGAGAATGTGTAGAGCGGAATGGAGTAGGTGGTTAAGAAGAAGAGGGTGATAGGGGGAGAGATGCGAGTCGATAAAATTATGAGAAGGAGGTAAGGAGGTATTAAAAAGAAAGTTGATGATGATAAATTCTGCAGTATAGATGGAATTTCTGAAGAAGTACGCTTTATGTAAAAAGAAAGAGTGAGTGATAAGAGATGGCAAGGGTGTCAACTGGTAGGAACAATTAAAGAATGCTAGTAGTACACGAGGGTTGGAGGAGAGAGAGACGAAGGGAAGCCAGTATAGTAAAGCCAAGAGATGTAAAGAAGTAAAGGAGTTGAGAGGAGAGGAATAGACGAGAGAGGGAAGAAGCATATAGGGAAAAGCAAGAGCTGAGAGAGAGGGGGAGAAGGTAAAGAGGAGGTAAGGGGAGAAGAGAAGATGATAAGATTCGAGCTGAGAAAATTGATTGGTAGGAGGTATGGAAAAGGAGTAGAAGTCGGAGGTGACATGTAGAAGGGGAGTGAGAGGACGTTGATCGGAAGAATGAAGGTGCATTTAGAAGTGGATAGAGGATGTGTGATGAAATTCGAGAATAGCCTGTTAATGACAAATGGAATCATTGAAATAAAATCCCATTAAATCCGTATTAAATTCAGAGAGATGTCAATAGAGCTTAGATAGGCAAGAAAGGGCGATCTGGCAGAATCATGGGAGGGGGAGCTCCTGTGGCAGTGTTAGTGTGAGTTAAGAGAGAGAGGTAGATGTGGGAGAAAGGTAAAGAAAGAGCAGCATACAGAAGGTGAGAAAGTTGAGAATGGAGGACCGAGAGAGAGATAAGAGAGAGAAGGAGAGAGAGAGAGAGATGTTTTATGGAAACGCGGATAGCAAGGGAAGAAGAAGGGAAAATAGAAAAAGAATTGGAAAAGTAAATGGTCTAATATTAATAGCGGGAGGGAGAAGCAGGGATTTGTGGTGTCATTGAGATAATTTAAGTTTGTATAAAGGGATAGAGGGAGATGAGATAAAGAAGGAACTAAACACGTGAGAGGGGTAATTGAGAGTGGAGAGGGAGGTATGATGAGAGGAAGTAGCGAGAATAAGAGATGGAGGAGTGCCGCAATGATGGATGAAGTGCAGGAGAGGATATGGTATTGAGGAGGGCGAATCAGAAAGAGTGTATGAGAGGAGATAGAAGAGGGGAGGTTTGGCAGATAGTATAAAAGAGAGATGAGTTTAGGAGAGAAGATGTAGATGAGAGGAGTTCATGTAAAGAGTTGAAGTCGAGTTGTGAAGGTTCGAGCGATCTAGGTTAAGGCGGTGTAGAGAATTATAAAGAGAGACTAGATGGTGAGCAAAAATGAAAAATAGTGACAGAATGTGTAGAGAGATATTACGAGATAGTAGATGAGGAGGTTGAGAGATGGAAGAGAGGAGGAGAGGAGTGAGAGAGCGAAGTTAGAAGGAAAAGTGTGAGGGAAATGGTTAAGGAGAAAGAGAGAGCGCTATTTGTGTCGAATCAAATCCTGGGTAGAAGTGTAAACCGGGACTTCATATGCATCTGTGTAGTAGTGCAAGGTTTTCAATGAGGATATTTGTTCCTTGTGTTATTGTATGGTAGTGAGACTAATGGTATGGAATAAGCGAGGTATACGATTATAAGGCACAAATGAGTTCAGATGTACATCTTAAGAGCGTTAGGTTGAGAACAAGTTTAGATGTTCAAATGACGCATGATCACATCAGAGAATTGTATGGTGTGAAGAAGGTTTTGGAGTATTTATAAAAAAACATAATAGAGAAATATAATAATATAATTTTTTGATATAAGCAAAATAACACACTGAGTTGTACCTTTGAGAGTGAGGGAATCTATACTACGATCTTCTTGTACCACCTGTGAATTCACGACACTTACAGATGTAAGTGGAAAGTTTTTAGTTAAAATATATAAGATGTCTGTACAAATTACAATATAGGTAATGTCAGTTTGTGTAAGATTAATATTTAGAAGATGTCTAAATATTAAAGTTGATGGTAGAGGTGTTTTTTTATACGGAAATTGATGCCGCCGAAGCGACACAAAAAATATCGCATCCTCAGGTGTAAATTCCGACCATCACCCATTTGAATTTAGATAGAGACTCCATTTCATTAAACACCAAAAATAGAGATCGGATATATCTTGCCTATTAAGACAGCATTAGGTGAGGTGCCTTCAGCTCGTCAAAAATTGATGCACACTTCAACTAACTACAGCGTTGTTAATATATAATTTTTTAATAAACCGCGATTGACCTTTTCACTAAAGGATATAGTTATGGAATTGTATATATCTAAGGCGGACGCTTTTTTCGGAGCTGCGGCTCATGGTTTCAACTTATTTGGTATATATTATATATATATAAGTATATCAATAACTATACTGTTTATCGGTTTAATATAATATGGAGAATGCCATGAACTAATATATTATATATTACTTTATATATAATATATATACTATTACCAAATATTATATTAATATATTATATATATATATTTATATTATATTATATATATATTTATATATATATACTATAATAATATACTGGGCAATAACGTAGTGATTTTCATACCTAGTAATTATATTATATATGTAGTGGTGGTGTTTATTGGTTTAGTTATCTTTCTTCAGTGGTTATGAGTGGATATTATGGTGATGAATTATATAGATTAGATAATATATATATATATTAGATGATTTATATATAGATATAGATTAATATAATGAATATAAAATAATAATAAATATAAATATAATTCAATAAATACCTAATGACAGTTTGCACATAGATAAAAATAAATACCAAAAAGTAAATAAATAATTTGATTTTGAAAAAAATAAGAATTAAAGATTCACATTTTAGATTATATTCATTGTCCAATATTGATCCAATTTTTACACATTTACACCACATATTCAACACAATTCGTTATACTTATAATTCGTCGAGAGAAGAATAATTTAATAGTATAGACTTACACAAGTTTTGACACAAAAGCAAGATTAAAGTCGTAGAGCTATAGATATCCAAAATTATGATAGGGAAACTGATTCTGTACAAAATTTTACCATTGCAAAACAATTTGTATTCAAAAGCTTTATATGATATATATATATATATATATTATATATATACTATATATATTATATATATATATATATATATTATATAAAAGTATATAACTATATATATTATCTATATATATATATATATATATATATATATTAATATATATATATTCATAATATAAATAATAGGATACTAATTAAATTTTATATATAAAATGGATTAAAATGTACAATAAACAAAGCAATTAAATGAAGATAAAGGAAACCTACGTACTGAGGCATATTTAAACCTATTTGTAATATATTGAATTGGTGCTGCGAATGCCTATTTACAATAAGCCCATACTTTTCTAAACCACCAAAATTTACAAACAGAAAAGACCCCTATCCAAATTGCACATTCTTCAAATTATTAATAATACTTTTTATTTTTTCAAACTTACCATTATTTTATGTCTAATTGACCTGTTCCAAACCACTAAATTACTATTCAACATTTCATTCTTAAAAGAAAATTAAATATTCCAAAAAAATATCTGTGGGTGTCAATACAGATCCAATTTAAAAGTCAACCACAACACCACAAACATATACCTTCCTACAGCCACACTAAACCACACACACAGTTTCACACTCAGCACACTGGGGAGCGCATACACACACACACACACAGACGGACACACACATATAAGTAATTATAGAGAGGAGTGTATAGGGGTATTTGTTTTTATTAAAATTAAGTAGGGATATATATAGATAGGGTATATATATATATATATAAATATATATTATTAATATATGTAGGTATAATATATATGAGTATTACTATATATTTATATTTTTATATAGATTATATATATAATTTATATTTATAGTTATATATATTATATAGTTATTTGAGAGGATATATGTAAAAACTCGAATATATATATATAATACTATATATAATAATAATACAATATAGATATCTATAAAATAATATATAAGTTTTATATATTTATGTATAACTAATGATATATCCTATATATAATATACTACTACCTTATTCTGTAATATACTACTCACTTATACCATTATCCTTACCTGAGTCTACCTTAATCTAATACTATATATAGGAGCTAAGTATATACTATATATACTACTATATATATTATATATATCCTATCTATCAGTATTATAATTATACTATATAGATAATATACTTCTACTATATATTACTTTTATCATTCTCCGCATTCTTAACTATTGTTTATTTTTATTATATGCTTACCCAGCTTTTTTAACTCATAAACATATCTATAACGTGAATCCTGAATACCTCTTGAAAAGTAAAACAAAAGTATAAAACTTAAAACAATTGGCCCCAAAAAGATATTTTACATATACAAGAAAATAGTTTCTACTAAAGTGTGAGGATTTATATTTTTATATAAGCATATAAAAAATAATGTAATTACCACGAGTTTTTAAAGTCCGTTTTTCCTGTACCCCCCGTTTTTCTCCAATTTTTCAAAAAATGTTTTTTTTGTCTAACTTTCTTTTTTTTTTTTTCTTTTTTGGTAATTTACTAAAACCTAGGATACCTATTTGTAACTATTGTTAAATCACTATTCCCTCTTATTATTCTAGAGGGCTAATCCTAACTTTATGAAATCTCTCGTTTTTTGTTTTTGATCATAACTATTGTATTCGACATTTAGCCATTCCCCACCACACTGGTGGTCAGTCCTGCTTCGGCCCAACACGCCACACGTGGTCGAATTCATTTATTCTCTTGGGTTTATTCGGTTTGCACTGCTATGCCTTTTAGATACTCTAGTGACTTTAAAATTTATAACCTCAACTCATCATTAAACCTCCTTTCTCTATTCTATATAGTTATAACATATGCGAAATCAGGATATTCTCAAGACTATTAGTAATAAAGATATCTCAAAATACATAAAAGATATATAACGCTGAATAACAAACAAACAATTTACGATTAAGAATCAAAATCTATCAATAAAATTTTTTTGAAAATAATTATTAAAAATTAACAACTTTTATTTTTTTAATTAACTCAAATATGATAAATATAATATTTAATATACTATATGTTAGAGTAAGTTCGATCCAATTTTATTTCATCCATTCAAGATAAATATACAAACAAATAATGTAAACTAATAAAATAATATATTATATTGAAACAAAATCAAGAAAATAGCTTTTGAAAAAAATTATATAAAAAAAAACAAGGTAGTTTTTTTAACAACTCCAGCTGTATAAATAACATCTAAAATTCTGATGAAAAAAGGTGAATAAATTGATGAGGTTAATTATTAATTGTTTTTGCATGTTTTTTGATTGATCATATAAAAACAGGAGAGATTTCTAATCATGCAAATAAAAAAAAACATAAAAAGAAACTCTTCTTATCGTCAGTATTGTTTGCAACAAACTGCAAAGCATGCAAAAGCAAACACTAATAAAACATGACAACGCGACGAAGTATTGGCGAGTATACTTGGAGAATATTACCTTAAATTGCGTGTACTGAGGATGAGATAGGACTGGCTCCGAAAAGCTCATGTACCTTCCCACTGTCCCTGATTTCTTTAATGTTCTTATTGAATAACTAGGTTTATTTGGTAAGGCTAGGTTAGGTTAGGTTATGTTAGGTTAGGTATATAGGTTAGGTTAGGTTACGGTTAGGTTAGGTAGGTTAGGTTAGGTTACGGCTTAGTTATATAATTAGCATATACGAAAACATAACAAATGGACTTCGCTTGGGGGATTTCCGAATCAGGGAACTTGTAATGACAAAAATATGTATTGATACGGAAATCCTAAAAAAAAAATTAACAAGTATTTGGAAGCAAAGAATTTTATTGTTAAGGAGACAAGAGAAATGAAGATATGAACGTAAGGACAACATATCATGAATCAACAGTCCTGAAGATAAGTGAACGTCATCTCGATGACAAGATAAAAATGAGACATTGCGTTAAAGAATTACAGAAAATAGAAATATGAGAGAATAAACACAGTTTTTTTTAATAAATCAAATATCCTTCAATTATATACCAAAGCTTACATTATTATGAATAATAAGAAATGGAGAAAAGAAATATAGAGAGTTTAGGAAGAAAAAAAGATTTGCTGTCTTTATAGTGTAATATATATAATATATATTATATTATATATACTATATATATATATATAATAATATATATATAATAATATATTATATATATATTATAATATAACATATATTATATATATATAAATATATACTATACTTATTTCATCCACCCTGTCCACGTTACCTTAGCAGTTGGTGGGTGGCTCCTGGGATACTCTGTGAGGCCTGGTGGTTACTGCCCTTGCAGCTGTCCAGAAAGCGCCAAAATGGAATTTTTTGCAATTTCTTCAACCCATCTGAAAATAAAATTCGACATATAATGTTGCCCCAATGCTTGACATCGTTCCCTTTTCCCATTGCTGCCCAAATGGGGCATCCGTCGCACAGTTTTCCACTGCATATGGGTTTTCAGTTTCAGCAATTGATGTGGCAGGCTCCGATCCACCCTTCTCCCCGTATGGATAGGGTACAGTTTTAAAACCGGCGTCATACTTACACGCTCACGTCTGACCGGGCCGCCAAATGTGTAGGGATCAGCCTTGGCTCAACGCAATGAGAAGGCTGTTCCTGCAATTATGGTTGTATAATCTCGGATACTTTGCAGTGAACGACTATAGGTAGCCGTAGGTGGTAAACGGGTGGGTCACGCTGACGTAGACGTTCGGGAGGATCTCGCCGAGAGCCACTACAGCCCAGCGCCGATACGGGCGTCGGCGGCGCGGGTGGTTGTCGTGGCGATCTCTGCTGGAATTGGTGACTGCTGTGGAGAAGAGGATTAACACTTCCTTATGAAATATCCGGCCTATTCCAACCCAATCCTGTTTATCTGTACGTTTATATCTCATTTGCTTAATTGTATGTTGTTCCTAACAAACCAGTGAGACGAAGTTTAGCTAGTAAAAAATTTTATGGACAACGCCCTTGAACTAACGAAAATACGTGTTTAAACCAAGGTGAGCTGCAACAACAACAACAACAATTAACCACCATCCTCTTTTCCCCATCCAGCTTGACCCTACTACGGTCCCTACTACTTCTAACTCGGTACCTATATGAGTCTTTGCTTTCTATACTTCATAACACTTAAGGTACCTTCAGCAACATTCATCCGATTCGTCGACCAGCAAACAGGCCCGAACACTCAGGTGCCACACCACAACGGTCCGGGCAACACGAAAACGGTGCCCCCCGTAACAGCTCGCCATCTCATTCGTTTACTCCCAGATATTCGCTTGACACTCCCTCCGAGGAACTGTCCAAGCAGACATGCTCATTCCCGACTGTATTACATACTTGGCGATCCCACGTCTACCGAATCAAAACTTCTTACTGAGCATCAGAACACATGTCCCTCTCAGTAGGGCAACTCGAAAAAGCCCTAGGAGTTCATGAAAGGTACTCACGTCAGTCACATTGATTGAGGAATCGGGTCCATGCTCAGTAAAAGCTGCTACCGATCAAAGTTTCCATTGCTGTCATCCTTAACGTCTCTTTGAGAGATGTTCTATTATCTCTCTATTTCTCCCCCCTGATGACATATTAGAAATAAATCCTGAGGAACACTATCAACTGTACAAATTCAGACAAACGAACCTATTTCAATTCAAAATGGTTCAGCTTTAGGAGTAATAATTGATTGTCCGTATGAGTTGGGAATGAACGACGATACAGAGGGCTTAGAAATTAAGTGGTTCTACAACGACAAACCAAAACCCGTTTACCAGTGGATACCTGGAAACGATCCACAGGTAAGTATTAGCAGACACCTTTCAATGATTTGAATTATATGAGTAAATAATGAAAATAAATTTATCAAAAATAGATAGTTTTTAGTCTTTAGTCTTTAATTCTTTATTTCGTACACTGAAGATATTAAAAAATATATTACTTTAAAATAAATTATATTGCATAATATAAAACTATATCATAGATAGATAGATAGATAGATAGATAGATAGATAGTTAGATAGATAGATAGATAGATGATAGATAGATAGATAAATAGATAGATAGATAGATAGATAGATAGATAGATAGATAAATAGATATATAAGTTTTCATTGTTTAAAAGTTATGAAAGAAATAAATATCAGCAAATCAACATATCAATTTATATATATATATTATATATATATATATATATTATATATATATATATAATATATTATATATATATATATATATATATATATATATATATATATATATATATATATATATATATATATATATAATATATATATATATATATTTAATATATATATATATTTTTATTTTTTATATATATATATATAAATATATATATAAATATATAATATATATAATATATATTATATATATATATATATATATATATATATATATATATATATATATATATATATATATATATATATATATATATATATATATATATATATATATATATATATATATAGGGTTGAGATTAAAAAAAACCGTTCGTTTTTTTTTTATAAAAACGCGTTTTTTTTTAAAAAAAAAAAACAAAGGCCAAATTTTTTTTTTTTTTTTTTTAAATTACTTTTTTTTCATATATATCAAGTCTTTTTAGGGTTTTTAGCATTAAAATACAGTAAATACAATATGTTAAAAGAGGTATACAATATATAAAGTAGAGTTTAGTACTTAATAAAGTTTTATTAGTGCTCTAGAGCATATAATTATTACATTTCACATGATCTGATTATATATATATATATATATATATATATATATATATATATATATATATATATATTTTTATATTTCTATATATATATAATATATATATATAATAATCTATATATTATATATATATATATATATAAATATATATATTCTTCATCTACCTTTTTTCTCCCCAAGACTGGTGGTAAAAGTGCGTTACAAGCATCAGAAAAAGAAAAGCAGTTAGAAGAATATTACGAGAAAAGCGAAAAGAAAGCCCAGCCTTACCCCCCTCCTCTGT
Organism: Trachelipus rathkii; assembly: GCA_015478945.1. NCBI lineage: Eukaryota > Metazoa > Arthropoda > Malacostraca > Isopoda > Trachelipodidae > Trachelipus > Trachelipus rathkii. The sequence continues at coordinate 54,745 of JABUQX010042962.1, forward strand.
ACCAAATAATTAGTAAAGGACTCGTCGCAGTCAAGAAAATCCAACCTATATCTTCACTGGACTGCGACGACGCCCCCTCACTATTGGTAAATCGTCAGTTGTAAGGGTTCATCCCTTGACCCAGGTGGGTCACAACTCATACCCCCTCACAAAAACCCCGCCATTTCTTCTTATTATGCACCTTTATTCTCGCCTCTGCCAAACTTCACATTTCTGTCCTCAGACATGTCGGTTACTGACTCAATCACTTTTTCTTCGGTCTCCAGCCGGTCAGTTTTCAACACACTCGCCACATATACATTCGCTTAAAAAAACCGACTATTCATTCATCCTATATCCACATGGACCAAAACCATTTCAACATTTACTTGTCATTTATTCTCTCGTTTACCCCTTTCTTCACACACACAACTCTCTAAATGTCATTCCTCATTTTATCAATCTTCTCACACCGAGCATGCCCCTAAAGATTGTCCATCTGAACAACATTGAACTTTAGATCTATACTTCGTATTCCAGACCTTAGTCTCACTACTATACAATAACACAGGGAACAACATACCCGTCATGTAAAACCCTAGCGCACTAAAGACTATTTAGTCCCTTACATTCACCAACGATTAATTGCACCAGCCAACCTTCCTGCCATTCACAACTTTCCTACTAAACTCTGCATCATCCGTTCCCTCTCATCAAACATATACCCTAAATATTTAAACTCAGACACTTGTTCCAGCTGCTCACCATCTAACAGAACTTCACACTGAGGACTGTCCTCACTCAACAACCATAACCTTACTCTTTAATCTACGTTTACTTTCAAAAACCTCTCTTTACACACCCTGCCAAATCTCTCTACCAATCCTTTTAAACTCTTCAGATTCGCCACACAAACCAAATCATCCGCCAATATAATAGGTAGGGCCCACACTCATCTCCATTCTCCATCTTTCTAACACCATTTCCTGTCAGCCCACCTTCAATTCTTTCATTACCCCATCTCCATATTTAAATTGAATAACCAAGGAGACATAACACAACCTTGCCTCACTCCGCCTATTAATACTAAACCAATCACTTTGACACCATTTATTCTTACCACACGCCTCACTATCGTCATACATACTTGTAATTCCATTCAGAAGCCTATCACCAACACTATATATATCACAAACACCTGCCATAGACCTTCCCCTATTAACCCTATCATACCCCTGTTGCAAATCATAAAACCTAAATACAATTTATTTCTTCCTCTCCCTTCATTTTCTCTATCACATTTTGTCCATGAGTAAAGATTTGATCCACCACATCCTCTACTACTCCTAACCGGCACCTTGTTCTTTACAATACAGTCCTTCGCACTCGGCGCACCTCTTTCGACCAAAAACCCAGCATATATTCTTCCCTACACATCAATAAACTAAATACCCTATAATTTCTTACGAGTTCCCTTTATCTCCCTTACCCTTATATAAGGTACTATTACTGCTCTCCTCCAACCCCTCGAAACTATACCCTCCATAAAGGTTTTATTACACAACTTCAAGATCCAATCAATCACCATCTTGGCCTCCGTTCTTGATCCTTTCACCAGTAATTCCATATATGCCTGCAGATTTACCATTTTCAACTTTCTCACTCTACCCCATTTCCCCCTTTGCCTAATAAACCTCATCCCCAAAAATACCTATTCCTTCTTGCATCATCAAACCCACACACAGTCATTATCACCTCTTCTACTTGCCAAATATTATACAGATTTTTCAAAGTGTTTTTTCCACACTCCACTCACATCCATTTCATCAGGTTACAAAAACACCATCCCTATTCATTATTCTGAGCTGGTTCCCCTTATTCTAATTCTTAACCTTTCGTGCTTCCTTCCAGAAGAGCTTCCTATTCCCTTGTATTGTCCCCATTCATCCTCCTTCCAAACTGTTCATTTACCTCTTCTTTTCTCTTACTTATGCATCTTTTAGCATTCCTTTTTTCCTCCTTATGTAATTCCAAGCATCTTTCTTTTGAAATTTCATCATTTGCTTTTAGTAATTCAACCACGCTTCTTTTTTACTTTTAACCGCTTACATCAAATCTTCATTCCACCACTCACTGTTATCATTCTTACTTCCTACTTTAGTACAGACACATACTTCTTTTGCACTGCTAACCAGGGTTGTGGAGTCGGTTCAAAAATTTTCCGACTCCGACTCCGACTCCGACTCCGACTCCACCCTCTTCAAAATTACCGACTCCAACTCCGACCTCTTGAAAATTGCCGACTCTGACTCCGACTCCACCCTTTTGGAAATTACCGACTCCGACTCCACCCTTTTAAAAATTACCGACTTCAACTCCGACTCCGACTCCACCCTCTTCAAAATTACCGACTCCGACTCCGACTCCGACTCCACCCCTTCCAAAATTGCCGACTCCGACACCGACTCCGACTCCGACTCCACTCTCTTCAAAACTACCGATTCCCCGACTCCGACTCCACAACCCTGCTGCTAACAATTGTTCCCTTCATTTGCTTCCAGATTTATTCAGTTTCAACTTGTTCACATTCAACTGATTTACTTGCGAGCGTTCTTACATACTTATCCTTATGACCTTCACTAAACACTTCTCACTCTAATTTACCCAATCCTTCCGTAGTTCACCTTCCCTCTCCATCCAAGTCACCCACTACACTTAATTTTACATACGGAACAACCTAATTGATTTCCGATAAATCCCATTCCTAAACCCCTCAC
>JABUQX010042963.1:2500-27156 GCA_015478945.1 Trachelipus rathkii
ATCAGTATGTCTTGCCGTGTCGTTAGAATGCGAATAGGGGACGAGGGAAGTTCTGTTTGTCAGGAAATTGCTAAATGCATGCCTCGGAGAATGTTGTGATCGCCGTAAGCGGCGAAATTATTGCATTTTCTACTGAGGAAAGAATTTTTTAGGTGTCATGAGAATAAATTTTTTGCACGATTTTGGAATGAAATATAAGTTGTAAAATTTCTGGAATTTGAAGATGACAATACTCCTAAAGGCAGCGTCCCTGTGGCTAATAGCACGACGAAAACAGACAGAGTTAAACCAAGGTTTTCTAGTTAGTTGAACGGTAAAGATCATGGCGAGTGCAACACCTGCGCTTGCCAGAGAAATTAGCTCGCGCATCTGCCAACACTCCTAGGAACCCTTTCCACGGAATCTGTAGTCATTCCATGGAAAATCCAAGAAGTACGACCGCAGTCGTCGGCAACTTGCGGTCGCCAATATTTACCAGCATCAAGTGCCAAAACGTTTTCTCGCCAGTAGATGAGGTTCTTTCCTGGCAGATGATGGGATTATAGAACAGGAAAACAGATATGAGAGTGATCGGAGCAACCCAGGAGGAGGAAAGAATTTAAAAAAAAATAAAGGAAGAAGAACAGAGATTAGTAAGAAAAGGTCTAGAATTTTGGATTCATCTCCAAGAATCGATCAGGGATACATAGTAGGGAGCTGCACCAACTCCTCGAGGTCATTCTGGATTGAAAAGTAGTAGCAAGTTCAACCAACTGTATCCTGAGATTTAGAGGAAAGCAATTGGCCAAGGGACCGTTGAAATCACCAAGAATTGATGATTTCAGAAAAATGTGAAAAAAGAGAATGTGTTCTAATTTGGAGCCTAAGTAGTCGAAGAATCTAGAATATCAGTTGACGTTGGAGACAGATAACAGAACAGATGAAATTAATGGTAAATTGACAGGTTAGCTTGAGTCATTAGATAGAATATTCGGAAAACCCCAGAACAATTACAACGAAACAAAACCACCATTGCAAACATTCGCACAACTGCTTTCGGCTGGAAATTGAAAGAGATAGTAGGAGTCAGCAGAGTTGAGTTTGAAGTCAGAACGCTCAAACTTAAGTCGTTTAAGAATGGAGAGATGAGTTATCGGCATAAGAGTGATTATACCATAAAAATTAAAATGAGATTTAAAACCGAGAGGGTTGCACAAATTTATGAAGAAAGAGACCGTACATCAAAAACAAGACGGCAATTCGTGACGGCACCAACTTCATCACAGGAGGCTGTCAATGGCTTTAATGGTGATGATAGTAGGGTGGATAAGGGTATTTTTGGAACAAACCCCTAAAAGGCTTTTCCGAGACAATCGCTTGCTACCCATTTTTTCCCCTTTTTTATTTTCTTTTAAAAGGTAAGTGTTTGTCTGTAATTTTATTTTATGGTGTGTGATAAAGGAGAGCTATACACCAATAAAAGAAAAATGTGGATATGAGCGCAATAGGGCCAAATATGCCCAATGGTGGGTAATCTCATCTCTTCGGGAGCGTACTTCCCTCCCATATTATATATATATATATTATATATATATATATATATATATATATATATATATATATACTATAATATATAATATATATATATATATATATATATATATATATAATATATTAATATTATATATATAATATACTATATATATATATATATATATATTAATTATATATATATATATAATATATATATTATCCTGTGAATAGTTTGAAGAAGGGTGCGCAAATTGGGTGCGGCTGCGGTGCGGGCGGTGCGGTGCGCTGTGGTTCGCTCTCGGTGCGGCGGTTGCAGTGCGCAGAGCAAAAGAGCAGGTGCGGGTGTGGTGCGGTGCGCAAAATTCCGTTGCTCGGCATATATATATATATACCCGCGATACCAGATTGCGGAACCGGAACCAGCTCTTTTGCACCTCACCAATCCCTTTCCCCAGCCGTCCCATTCCATTTTTTAAAAGGTTATATATATATATATAATATTAATATATATATATAATATATTATATATATATATATATTATATATAATATATATATATATATATATATATATATATATATATATATATATATAATATATATATATATATATATATATATATATATATATATATATATATTATATATTATATATATATATATATATATATAATATATATATATATATATATATATATTATATATATATATATATATATATATATAAATATTATATATATAATATTATATATTTATTATATATATAGAAGATAGATAGATAGAAGTTATAGAGATATAATAATATATATATATTATAATATATATATATATTATATATATATATATATATATAATATATAATATATATATATATATATATATATATTATTATATAAATATATATATATATATATATATATATATATATTATAATAATAATACATAATAATAATAATAATAATAATAATATAATAATAATATAATAATAATAATTAATACATAATAATAATAATAATAATATAATAATATACTTTGAAATTTAATATTCTCAAATTATGCTTCAAAAAACTAAAGCTTCTGAAGCCCTTTCAAGTGAGAGTTGCTTCACTTTTCTTCGCAAATGAGATCTGCACGGCTGAAAAGACTCTCACTAGCTATACACTTGGTGAAGGGCATGCTAAGTATTGCCTGACGAGTTCTGCAAGAGTGGAAAAACTTTTACAAAAATTATCACGCGCATCAAACTAATGGGATCTTCTATACCGAATTCGAAGAGTCTGAGTTTTCGCGTTTAATAATCTTCGATCATATGACAGTGTCTTTTTGAACCTCTTGACACAAGACTCTCCACCTCGCCTGCTAGAAGCCAGAAGCGATTCATGGATTAAGCAAAGGTTGCGCTAACATATGGTGTGCGTCTGTTTTCTGTTAATTTTGATCGTTTTTATTGGTCTGGTGAAATTTTTCTGCTTTAAGCAACAGCATTTCATTCACAAAGGCACTTACTAAATAAAACTTAAACCCTTGTGACAAACATGTTGGTTCAAGAAACGTTTGGTTTTGGCATCTAGGATTTAGAAAAGTTTGTTAGTGCACATTTGTCATCGTTTTGCAAGAGTTTGAAGATCTAATTAACCTTCTTGCAGCAATGGAGTCGTTTCTGTCACTCTTTTGATCAAGTCCTCTTACTTCTTAGAAACATTAGTTGTACTCTCTCACGTGTGGCAATTAGAATAATCCCGTCTGACAAACAAGGATTTTCTGAGCTAATAGTCTAGCTTAACCTTCTCAAAATGGTTTAAGAAGAGTAATACAATTATCTAAAATCGCATTATCACACCTTAGGCTTTCACCTTTGTGTGTTGTTCGGAAGCGTAAATGGATCACAGTTTCATTTTATTTCCTCCCATCCTCTCAGCATGCGCATAAACTAATATTCCAACGAGGCTGAACACATCTTGCCGTTACAGAAAGTTGAGGGACATTTAGTCTCATAATTCAAAATAGATGAATACTATCCTCTATCCGCACAAAAAATTCATGTGGATGTGAATGCAAAAGAGAAAAATGATGCGGATATTCGCATATGCGGATGCGGGTGCGGATATCCGCTACACCTTCTATATATATATATATTATATATATATATATATATATATATATATATATATATATATATTATATATATAATATATATATATATATATATATATATATATATATATATTCAACTTTCTCGTTAGAAAACAATGTATTTAGTAATTTTATTTGCGAAAATATTCTTTACAGACACTAAATATGAATTAATATGCCTCCAAATTTCATATTTATAATATTTGGTCTGAATGTAATTATCAATTATTTCGGGATAAGCATATTTTCATGAAATTTATATGAAACATTCGAAATAATCCATAAAGAAAGAAAGAAAAATGTAAAATCTGTTCAAAAAATGAGCCTAAAAGATTTCTAGATATCTCCAAATTTCAAATTTATAACAGATGCTTCTTCTTTTAAAATTTTATAACCCTATACGGGCGTATGATAGTTTATTGCTTTTCTAGAGCTCACGAGTAGGAAAATGCAAGTGGCGGAGCCCTAACATAAGCAAATGCTCCTATGCCACGCATTCGTTTCCCACTAAAAAATAATATAAATGGTATTTACACACGATCTAATAATAATATTTAAAAAAAATAGAAAATAAAAAAAAATATTTCAAAACGGATGCAAACATTTTTATTCTCTATATATATATATATATATATATATATATATAATATTAATATATATATATATATAATATATATATATAATATATATATATATAATATAGATATTGATATATGAATGAATTTTTTAATTTATAAAAAGTTCACACCTCAGGGCACTGCCCTATTAACGAGAGTGAACTTCTCTTAGGTAATTTCTACCTAGGATCAGAACAGGATTCGAACCGCGACCTTGCCATGCGACTCCGCCGCTCTACCGTTTTGAGCCACGGTAGCGCATATATATATATATATATAAATATTATATAACCTAAACCTCATCGGTTCGTCGTTCATACTTAACGGATTCCTGTAGGCTAGTCCCTCACTAGTGAGGCTTGTATGTATATATAATATATTATAATATATATAATATATATATAATAATTATATATAATATAATATATATATAATATATATATATATATTATATATATATTATATTAATATATATAAAATATAAATATATATATATATATATATATATATATATATATATTAGGGTGGGTCGATAAAATCAATTTCTCAAGTATCAAATTCTACAGGGTTCAAAAGTTGCGCATTTGCATGCTAATCAACGAGAAAATAATGAAAAATTCACAGGTTGGCTCTTCAGCTTGGGCAAAAGGTCTAAAGTTTTAATTTAAAAAAAAAAACGACCAAAAGAATAGCGAATTTTACCTTCCCGCCCAAAATAGACAGATAACGTTCCTTGGCTTTTAATAGAGTCTACGTAATTCATTTTAATTGATTTATTAAACAAAAATTATATTTAAAAATCATGCCCTACATTCTGAATTCGCGCAAAAGGCCTAAAATTTAGAATAAAGGAGAAAAATTGTTTTTTTTACAGTTTTACAAATAGACGCACTATGGAATTTTAATTCATAAAAGGCTATCTTCCTTAATAATTCTTTAATGCGAGCAATTTTATTTATTCTATTTTGACAAGAGTACACCATTTTGCAGCTCTTCTCCTATTTCACAATTTCTTTATGAAATAAATCAGAGCACACCACGAGGAGGTGGGTGCAATTCGAGTTCCACCCACACCGTTCCCAGTCATTCAATCAATTAGGGTGAGTTAAATTATGTTGATTTAGTAAAGGACGTTGTCTTAATTCAAATTTTGTTTTTTATCAAAATATGGCATTGTGGATCTTGAGAGCAAAGTTGCCTTAATATAGCCATCTCTCTTTTCTTGCCCGCACACTTTTTCTGCAGACTGACAAGTTTGACGCATCTTTCATCAGCTTGGGTATTGCATGGAAAATTTAAAAAAATCAAACTTAGGCTGAGTTTTATTTTGCAGAACTGACGAAATATTCTTTGTTGTCAAGCTTTCCATCATTGGAGGGGTCGATAGCTTACATTTTGTCCAATCTATCAGCTCACTGTAGTCAGTGGCATCAAAATTTATTGAGAGAGCTGTAAAAATTCTAACATTCCCATTCGGATTTTGAGTTCTTGCCTTTAGTACCTTTCTGTAGCCCAGCTTTCGTATGTGTTGTCTCTCATCCACTATCATAGCCAACAACATGTTCTCTAGGTGACAGAAGAACGCGTTTCTCTCAATCACAGGATCGATGATTCTTTTAATGTCGTCTGGCAAATGTCTCGTTGTTTGAACAACCTTAAAGATATGTTTAGGACCATATTTCAATTTCTGATATCACTTAATGTCGAGCCAGACAAAAGCATACGTCTTCACAATGTAATTACAAGCATCTTGAGTTCGTTTGTAGTACATGTTTGGGAAATGAACAACCGTAAGACCTGGTTTCCGGTTTGCACATATCAGCCATCGGAAGTGACTGAGATTTTCAAGACCTCATACAACCAGATCTGGCGCACATTGTCCACTCTAGATTGCTCTGACAATATACAAATGGTACTGTTGGTCTTTACTATGATCAGTTTTATTTACATCGATCTCATCTAATTCAATTGCTTCGAAATTTATAACGGGCATTTTCTCTCAATCAGTCAGTTGTTTGCTGATTTTTCAAGAGAATGACGCTGGTCCGTTGCCTTTCCCTCCAAGTATCCAAATAAGTGTCAGAACTGTACCTTTTTGAATTGAAGTAAGCAAATGAACCACTGAAGATGGCCTGCTGAATTTTAACCTCCTATGTTGCTGATATCACCATTTATTTTTGCAAGACCCGTGTATTCGCCTGCTGTTCGCCTTCACACCAATCTCTTACAGTCATTAATTCACCGATCCATTTATCTTTCCAAGGTATTTAATGATGTAAGATGGCTATACTCCACTACCGTTTCAAGCTACCGGTGCGACACAGTGCAACCCACCATACACCCTCTGCCCTCTCTTACCTTTAAGATCGACTGCGCGCTAATAATGCTCCTCTGGTTCCCTTACTGTTGGGGGTATATTTTAGCTCCATATTTTCTTTGAAAGACTATTATCTTTCTACTATCCAAAGTAATATTCCTTTGTTACTATGGACCGTCCATTATATGTCTCTAGTAGCCTACCGTGTCTTCTGTTTTTTTCTTTTTATCTTTCTTTTATTGATTACTGAGCCGGATTGTATTTCTTTCAGAAACTCAGTCCAGAAATCATTCAAAAAACGCTTGAAGCGAACCTAGACAGCCTGTAGCTTCTATCAGAAACAGCAAACCATTCAGGCAAGAGATAGTTGCGTATCGCTGGTGGAAAAATTCTCGTTCTCCCTATCCTCTAAAGCTAATTTTCATCAGCTAGAAATCTTCGACGAGCAAAACGATTCGCTCGCACTTTCAGTAAACGAACTGCGCTAACCTCCTTCTTTTCTCCTTAACCTGAAATTCTTTTCTGCCTTGGCCGTTACGTGATTATTCTTTGTCTCAGTTTCCCCCCGCTAAAAACTATCTCTACCAACTTTTGCAAGTCCTGCCTTTCCTTCCTCTAACATATCGATCTGATGTTCTGTTGCAATTCTCCAACTGAAAAAAGCCAATCTCTTTCGTCTCGTTTTCCAAATTTTACCTATATAACTAACCCTTGGACGATTCTGGAGCCATCCCTCTTCCTCCTACCCTTCCCTCTCACGTTTCCTTAGCCCTGCCTGTGATTACAATTTGATCGGGTGGTCTATGGGCTCCTGAAATCTATGAACGTTATGGAAGGCGGGTGGCCGGATGGGATTCCTCCCCAAGTTTTGAGGGAGTGTGCTTCCGTGTTATCCCCGCCCCTAGTTCAACAATATTCCTGTATGTCTCAATACTGGCACTTTCCCTCAGTGTTGGAAGCGCGCAAATGCTCCAACCTCATTCGAAACTTACGACGGCGATCCTGAAAGCGAGACACCCGCTCTATCCTGTGCATAACTCAAAATCGCCCAACTAGCTCTCACTTGTATATCTATCTAAGATCTTTGCAAACCCTTCTTCATCTCTAACTTCTTAGACATCTGGGAAAACTCACTTCGCCTTTCTTCTCTTGATCGCCAGTACGGCTTTCGTTGTTGGACGATCTTCACTCGAACCAGTTGGCCCGTCTCGCCCCACTTCCCGCTCTACGAGACAAGGGGAGCGTGGTGCCAAGACCTCACCGCGTTATGGTTTCGCTCTTAGGAATGACACTTACGGGGAGAGCGCTGTCGTTCTACGCTTACGCAACCTGTTCGGACACAACATCTTCCTTATCTCAAGTCAATGCTGACTTAGCGCTATCTGGAACCGAGCGCTGATGCGCCATCATAAGCTCGTGCGCTATCTATCCTACGCCTTCGGTTTATCCCTCCTTCACTCTTTATGCCCGGAGCTCTCGAAGCTATCTGGCCTCGTTACACCCCGCGTCCGGCGCGTTGCACTGAGGGTCGTACTCTGTACTCACCTCCTTTCTCCTGCACATCCATAGGTACCCTCAGCGCCATACGGGGTGTTCTGTCTATCTCCTACGTATATTCTGTACTTTTCATAAATGATCTTCTCACCTGCCCCATCTAACTTCATCCACTCATATGCCGATGCCGATGACTCGATCCTTTATTCTTCAACTCATTTCAATTCTGCTACCTCTTGTTATCATAAATAACTAGAACTGTTTTTCTTTCTTTCCCATCTTAATTCTTCCACGACTTCTTACTGTATTCTCGCTGATCTGGCTAGGATTTCCGGGTGGGGTCATCTCCACTGCTTGTGAAATTCAATCTTTAAAAACTCAACTTCTCAAATCCACTCTCATAAAACCACACTTCTAAGTTTTTCTATTCTCTGTCGACCGCCGCTTCTCTCATCTAGTCCTGCTGACAATATAAACATCCTTGGCCTAACATAAAACAAAAAAATTACCTTGGAAACCTCCCATCACAAATGGTTGCCTAGGGCGGCCTCAAAGGTGAAACTGGAGTTCTGTTTTCAGACTGCGAGACCCTGCTATTTTTCTTTCGATACCAACCTACTTAGTCTCCTCTCTAATATGCGCCGCTCACTCTCCCAGTACATGGAATTACCTTACCACCGAGCTATCAGAGGCTCTTATGCGAGTTATGGTGGGTCTTAATCCGCCGTACCCGCGTGCGTCTTGGGTTGTATGGAGTACTACTCTATATCTGAAGGCTCTGGTTTCACCCGCGCTTAGTGCCCCATAAAAAATATTTAAGAAGGTCAGCATATATAATATATCATATAGATATAATATATTATATTATATATATATATAATATATATATATTAATATATATAATATATTATATATATATATATATAATATATATAAAGAATGATTTCTTTCGAATTAGGCTAGCTTTAAGTGCCGTCAATCAATTTTACTACGATTCCTTTTTTTATAGTAGCGATCCGGTGGAAATTGTTACTTCTCGAAGTCAAAAAAATAATTCCTTATTCTCTGAGGGCTGGGCAACTGTGGATATTGCCTGACGAGTCGTTAGCAGTCTTTTTTTTTTTAAATAATCCCCGTTTAAATTGCATTGTAATAAAATATAATAATATTATTAAATTAACATAATTATAATAATTACTAAATATAATAATTTTATGCTACTGATCATATCTTTAGGCCATACACGAAATTATTTAATTATCGTAATTAGCACTTTTTAAAAAGTTATTGACTCCAAAATCAGTCTAAAGAAACCGCCGTTGAGTTGCAACGATCTCTTTCCTGGTGCGAATTTGATTAGCTTGCTCTACTGTCGACCAGCATGCTTCCGTTTTCTTTTTATAATAATGTGCGAGTTGATTTTTGTGGGGTAGTTTTACTTATTAACTTTAATACCGGATTTTTCATATTATTATATTAATTTAGTCTTTCTGACTATGTGTTGTTAAATGTGTTGGTAATTAAAATTGAGCTGATCTAGTTCTACTTAACTAATACTGTGAATATTCGCAATCTGTTATTCGACTTTAAGCTTTCTTAATGACTAAATTCTTTTTCGAGTGTTATGAGGCCCATTGTAATGCCAAATGTTAAGAAGTTAGTGCTGAATCCAGTTCCATTCTCTTACATTACCCCATTGTCCGCTAAATGTAAGTAATAAAATATATATTAGCGTATATGTATATTATAGGTATTGACTTATATTAATATATATATATATATCTATTTACTTTATATCTATATATATAGGTATTAACTACACAGAGTGTATATACATTATATATACATATATATATACTCATGAATAGGAGAATATATATATATATAATATTTTATATATATACTACATATATACGTCGTGTACGTTAATTATACTATAATACAAGTTCCAAACATCATATATATATTTGAACTGAACATAAATATAAAAAGTCTATGTACGAATATCTTCGATGTTAATTAAACTTGGAGGAGGTATTTTTGGCATATATATATATTATAGTATATTATAGCTATTAGTTAATAATTACTAGTAGTATATACGCATATAATCATATATATATGTTGTATTGCCTTATCTCAAGAATTTGACCCATTGAGCCGCCACTGATGTATATATATAATATTGATATTAATTATATTATAGTAGTTTATACAACTCTACAGTAGTATAGTTAATGTATTATATATATACATGATATCTTATATATATTATATAGTATATATATCTATATATATATATATAGTATATATTTGTATATATATATATTATAGTATATTATATAAGACATTCGGTAGGATCTTTCTCCTGTAAATTTTTTGTGGGAAAAAAAAAGACTGGGTAAAAATTATTTTTTATTTTTTCTATGTACGTTATCCAACAAAATGTCCAAAGCGCTCTATGCGCGTGCCCAGATGCGTGTTTTTTTTAAAGCGCCAATGCCTAGCGACATTTTTATAAATTATAAAAAATAAATTCTATCATAGTTGATCATTTAACAACTTTAGAAGAAAGAGATTGAGTTTTCATTCTAATTAATAAAAATTTGAAACTATTATTATTTCTTAAATTAGCTTTCTTCGCATTGACAATACTCCGTTTCATAAAGCCAACTTGGCAACTCTTATTTTATGCTTATTTGTCTTACAAAAATAAACAAATAAACAACTCTAAAGTGGGAAAAAAAGAAAAATTTTAATAAATATGGTTCATTTACAAAATAATCCTACTTTGAACTTGCTCCGTATACATTATATATTAGTATATATTATTTATTATAATTAAATATTATATATTATATATAGTATTACTATATTATATATTAATATATAATAATATATTATACTCTGTACTGATCATAGTATATATTAGTATATATAACTTCAAAGTTTCTTGCAAATTTAAAAATATAACAACATTTCCTCGTTTTTCTCCTCCGGGTTTAGTCCTTTGTATAGACCTAAACCATAATAGACCTTTCTTTGAGCTTCACCCACTCATTACTATTAAACTTTTTTCAAATTTTGGAATCCTCTGCATATAGTATATATTATATAGTATATCATATTATATATAATAAATATAATAATATATATATTATAGTATATATAGTATATATATATATAGTTATATATTATATATAGTTATATTAAATATATATTATAATACTATTTATTACATATATAGATTATACTATATATATATATATATATATGTATATATATATATATTGAGATTATATATATATATATATATTATATATATTAGTTAACTTTATATTACCTATATTACTACTATATATCACTAATTTAGTATTATATATAGTATACTAATTAAGTGTAGTAGCTATATTACTATGTACTATATACCTTGTGATTATTATAATATATGTTTATATATGATAGATTATTATAATATATATTATAATATAATATATATAGTATATGTAGCACAACTGTTAATATATATTATATACTTATATTATATATAATATATATATATAAATAATCATATACTATATATTATATATATATATGGGGGGCCCTTAATGAACCACCTCACATAATTTATTTAATATATTATTAAATAGTCGATGAATGAAAGCATTTTAATTACTAAAACCATTATGGATATCCTAACTTAAAAATATTAGCTTTCCAGAAGTGTCTCAAATTTATAATGGTGTTAAATGTGCACATACAGGATCAAATTCACTCATATAAATGTCCCTGGCCGATCTGATTGTCACACTTAATTTTACAATTTGAGTGTTATTAATAATAAAAATTGATAGCTTTTAGGGAACTATATGATCAATGGGAGCTTTGAGGTTAGTATATTAATGATTTATCTTTTTTAGCCAATAAAAATTGTTATGTCTGTTCCTCTTTTACTCTTTTAATGTTTTTCTTTTTTTTTCTTTTTTTTTAAGTATATTTTGCATTTTTGAACTGTTTTATTATTTTTATTTATTATTCTTTTTTTGATTCTGAATTCTAATGGAGGTAAGCATTTGCGTTAATGATTGTACATTATATAAAAAACTTAAAACTTAACTTTTCTGTATATAGTAGTTTACTAATATATAATATGGTACAATATGCGTATATATATATCATATATTAATATATTACTATATACATAATATTAAGTATATATTATATATATAATATTATATTATACATACATATATATTATATATATATATAATATATTATAAAAGTATATTAGCCTAATAAATCAATATATAGTTATTATATTATTATTATATATACTTTATAATATTTATAGTCCAGTTATCCACAAAAATAATGAATAAACGCTAACACAATTAATATACCAAAATAATATCGTATGGTCTAGTGGTTATGTATTGTTAGAAAATTTATCTTACAAAGTATTCGCTTATAAATGGAATCCCAAAACTCTCGGATATTTTAATTACAACTCACAACGCCTTCCCAAATAGTTCCAAGAACTCTTTTCTAAACAAATATAAATAATTACTTTTGGAGAACATTACCGATCTGTTTGTGAGCAAAGAAATGAAAAAACATTGAAACATCAAAAAACTTTTTGGAATACTCATTTCCGAAATCGAAATATCTAGACTCGATCACAACAAGTTCAATGATAGGCGGGTGAATTTGCTTTAAACTTTGTATTTTCACAAGAACAGAAGCTTGTGTATTTTTCCTCAACAGCGTTTTAACTTTACTAGGAAATGCTTGACTTCTGTCGACTACTTTATATTTTATAACTACTTAAATATGCCCTCTCTTTACCCTAACCTAATACTACCGAGTAGGATACCATTATACGTACTTTACTGATTATTTAGTCCAATTTTTTTTACAACACTAATTGCAAATAATTACTCTACTATTTTCCCACAACTGACAGTTAATTAGGTCTAAATTTGTGATGTTAACGATAATTTCACATATTATAGTTACATTCATCTAATGTGACTTAATAACTTTATATTTCCACATAACATTATATTATATGTAATTATATTTTATAATTATATAGTATATATATAAATATTATTATACAATAGCATAGTACTACTATTATACTAGAATCTTTGTAATGAGTATACATATAGCTTTTATTATTTATTAAACTCTGATGGATTTATTTATTTTAAAGTAATAAATTCTCTTATTATATAATTTTTATTCTTTAAATAACCTTCATATCTTTTTCCTAGTTCTCTGAGTTATATATATGTATACGATTATATTTTTCTTATTAATAGTATATACGATTAATGTCAATAATGTGTAGCTTTTATCATATTATTTAGTGATCTAACTAAAACCGTAGTTTACAATATTCAACCTAATACTTTGGATAATATGGTATAATTACTTATTAATTAACATAATATAATATAATTAATCTATCGTTCTATTATTGTATAAGTAGACATGTATACCACAATTAATTAATTAGTGGTAGTAGTTATCGTTGTATTATATAGTAAAAATTATATATATTAGTAATTTATTTACTATTCTTTTATAGTATAAATAATCGACGAAATTGAAATTTTATAGGATTCTATCAAAGAATATAATAATACTTATTATATATTATAAGTTAAGTGAGCAGCGTATCGCTCAATATATTGTTATATAAAAGTATAATGTATAGAAGGTGATTATTATGTTCCGCATATTAGTTCTTTAGTAGCTATAGCTACTTGATTTGTATATACAATTGTCGCTACTATAGTTTACTTATAACCAATTACTACTTATATTTTTTTATGTAATATAGTTACGCTATATATATATAATATCTTCAATACATATTCTTATTCAACTATATAATATACCAAGATATATATATATATATAATATATATAGTAATGATTTAAATAACATTAAACTATATATATTATATATATATAAGTACATATATATATATCTATACATAAATTTCCCATTAATAAGTTTGAAGTCTTCTATCTATAAACTATATATTATATTAATTAATATTTAATTAATATATAGTAGAAGTTTTAACATATTTCTCGAAACATTTTCTCAAATTCTACAGTATCATTAATATTTATTTTATTACTACTTGATATGCGGCTTTATTCAGCCTTAATTAGGGATAAGCTTGGGGTAAGCTATTCCAATATCACTCTCCTATTATTATCGGAAGTGTGGTGAAACGTTACACATTACTAAATAAAGAGGATACAGAGTAGGTCAGGAAACTGCAGAACAACTGTTATTATGAATTTAAAACACGGTGACAATCTATGCGGACTTTTAGATCATTCTTTATTGATACTTGAAGCTCATGTTCACCTAAATATAATAGAAAAACTAATTGATCCTGCAAGTCCCTGTAAATTAATTTTTATCGATCAAAATAATTGTCAGAATCATCTACTATTGAAGAACAAAATTGGGAAAACTTAAAACTGAGTCTCTCTATTTTTATTAATAATTTTATAAACTTTTTACCTGATGGGAAAGAAACAAACGATCAAAATTGTTATATAGCGGGTTCCATGACAAGTATACTACAAGATAATCTCAATAAAAGATAGCTGATTTGCATCGAGTAGAATATGATCAAGTAAATTGAAAAGAAGAAAATATGTAAGTTACAAGCAGAAGGGTCAGGAGGATGTATCAAGTTCAAACTTTCTAGAGTTTCCTCGAAGTAATACAGATAGCAAAACAGTATCCGAAAACCATGTAAGAGGCTTCTTAAATTGACTAATAGAAACTGACAGCTAAATATAAATGAGGAATCGCCCACCATGAAATTTGGATGGAATTAGACTCTTCAAAATAAATAAAGATAAACGAAGGTGTTCGTCTAAGATGGTCGTAGTAGGCAAGATCTGATTTTGTGTATACAGAAGGGAAAATCCACCGAAGAGTTTGCAACATCAAGAATAAAGAGAGTATCTAAAACAATTACAATTGGAAAAGGCAATAGCGAGATCCAGCGGCATTTCAATTAAAAGAAACAGATACTGAATTGTGAGAACCAATAACCGAATGTGTCAGTACATAATGCCGTATTTGAGACGTAGATAGAAAAGAAAATATAATAGCTCTCCTGGTTAAACGATTACCGCAAAAGTTGCGAAAAGACTAGAACATGATTGAATTATACCTGTTGTAACTATAACTGATAAAAATACGCACATCATCACGATGAGATACAATAATTGAGCTCATTCATAGATAAAGCAAAGCATAAAGAGAAAACTTATCCCATGTTCGATCTGATTGCACTAGTTTTTTATAAGAATAGAATTATTAGCATATAAGTCATCCTACCAGAATGTAAGTATCAACAAACTCGGCTAAGGAATTGGAATTATCAGAAGGTCAAGTCAATTTAAGACTGTATTATACCAACGAGAAATCTCAGACAGTCATTTTGTTTATATATAATGCAGAATTTTGTAAAGCACCTACAGAAAGAGTACAACGAGTCAACCAAGATCCAAGAAGCAATCTTATAACCTATAACCTACAGAAACATCAACCAACACAGTTGTGTTTGGTATACGGAATGATGGTAGATGAATATCAACAACTCAAATTTATGAAGGCCATGCAGCGCCTAAAAACGTTTTGAGAGAATCTGTTGTCAATTTTTCAGAAATCAAAAAACCACTTTATGCACATTATAAAAAAAAATGAACAACAACAATGAAATTAACAACACAGCAACAAAATAAATCGGATCGAAAAATGCAAACCGGTTGTTATGTATGTAAAAGAGATATAACGACAGAAACGATGCTACAAGTGATAGAGATCATAATCACTTAATCAGGATGAAATATAGAGGTACCTGCTACTGAGATAGGCTGTAAGATTTAACAAACTAGAAATCGCTAAATTCTATTCCAATATAGTATAGGCATATAACTTTCCAATACGATGCTCATAGTTTTCCGTATAAAGAATTGATCAGTACCGCAATGGGTGAAATTAAAAGCGAGAAATTCCGCTACAAACGGATGAAACTTATATAGAGTTTCACGTCAGATGACTTCATACGGAAAGTTGTGGATGAAGTGGAAACAATGCTCCAAAGCATGGCAGTTGAGAGTACCTCGAGTAGTCTCTTTAAGATTTAATGCTCATCGTCCCTAGCTAACTCGGCATCCATAATTGTAGAAAAGTGAAAATTTGTAAAGATTTATTACAAATATTATCAAGGACTGAACAGTTTCAGCTTTACAATAAAACGTAAAGCATTATATCCATACGACTGGAGATTGGATGATATCACATGCAAAACTTTAATGTCAGTGAAAAATGCCTAACCAACAAGAAAATTTTATAATATTTTTGAACATAATTCAAGATATAGCAAAAGAGGAATGGAATACATGGCGCAGACTATCTGGACAAGAAATCTTAATTGTAAAAACATTTAAAGATTACCATATGTTATACTTACAATCTGATACATTATTATCAACTCACCTGTGTGCAGATGACAGCATAAGAAATAACTTAGATCACTGTATAAATTAGATGAAGGAAGATAGTAGGCATCTCCAGGGTTATCTTTGGATGCATTATTAAAAGAACGAAAGTAAAAATTAGATTTATTAAAAGATCCGGAAAAATGTTGTTAATGATAGAAAAGGGGATTAGAGGAAGAATCAGTACTATAACACATAATGATATGCGCCAAGCTAATAATCCATTATATTCAAGAAAGTTATGAAAAAAAATAAAACGCGCATATTATATCTATTATTTAGATGCTAATAATTTGTATGGGTTGGGAAATGTCTCAGTATTTGCCTACAGGAAATTTCAAATGGAAGAAAAACATTAACGATTTTGATGTTTTGGACATCAGTGATGAATCTAAAAAAAGGATAATTTTGAGAAGTTTGAATTTTGGAATATTCTATAAGAGACTAACACAATTTACATAAACGGATTTACCCCTTAGCAGCAGAAAATTAAAATTAGATAAAGTTTTAAAATTAGTTCCAAACTTGAATAATAAAGAAAAATATATCATACACTATAGAAATTTAAAGCAGTGTTTGAATTTAGGAATGAAACTAACAAAAATACATAGAATAATAGAATTTAATCAGAGCACAAGGATTAAGACATGTATAGAAGTTATCACAATAAAGAGTAAGAACTGAATTATTGATTGTGAGTAAAGATTTCAATTTGTTTTGTTAACAAATCCGTGTTAGGTACAACTATGCAAATTTTAAATCAAAATAGAGTTGATGTACGATTAGTAAAAAATGAAGAGCAAGCTCAAAAATGAGTGAGTAAATATCGGAGCAAGAGATTTCAATCTTTTCAAGAACTAGTATCTCAGAAAAAAAAAATTATAAAATAGGCCTAGGGGGCCCCCCCGCCCCCCCCAAAATAAATTTAAAAGGAAAGAAAATAAAATCTGTTAGTCAAATTTTTTTTTTTTTTTGGGGGAAAACTAAAAACGCTTATTCCCCCGCTCCTAGAGATAGAAATTTTAGAAGTTAAACGTAAAACTTTAATGTAGTGACTTTCATTATAATCATATAAAAAATAAATATATGAAAAAGCAAGAATTATTATTTTTATTAGATGACATCATTATGGTATTACGTAGAACGAATGATATCTATAAAGATATGAAAAGGAATAATAAAACTGTTTTGATCACATCTGATTAATCCCAAAAAGAACATATAATTATATTCAGAAAAAAATAAAAAGGTAATTGGGTAAAATGAAAGATGAAACAGCGGGAAAACTGATAACAGAATTTGTAGGACTGAGACGCAAATGTTATATGCTTATAAAAACATTAGAAAAAAATAAAGAAATTAAAAAAGCGAAGGGAGTAAAGAAAAGCGTTATCACTCAAACGATTAACATTGCGATGATCTATAAAAGGATTATTTATGGAAGAACCTCTATATAGGAAACTAAATTTAATACGAAGTAAAAACATGGATTTGTATAAACCACACAAGTAAAATAAAATAGCAATTATCGAGAAATGATGATAAACGATAATATAGTTAGGAAAACAAGTATAAACCCATTAGCTTAGGACATATATATAAGGTTAGTTGGACGCCAACCAATAGATTACAGTTTTAGTTGTAAGTTAAGAGTTAAGTGAAAAATTTAAAAAATATAAAAAGAAATATTTGCAAGTTAGTTGTAAGTTAGAGTTATAGGAAAAATTAAAAATATAAAAAATAGTTGCATGTTAGTTATATTTTCATATAAAGGAAAAATTTGAAAAATAAAAAAATAACTCATTTGGTTTTTTAACTTTGTAGTTAGTATGATCATATATTTTTTTGTTATTTATTTTTTTAATATAGTAATTATAAATCGTGTTGATATAGTAATTAACAGAGAGCTTGAGGATAACCGCCTACTGTCATGCCACCTTCTTTATAATGTTGATGTGTTAACGGAGGTAGGATGACGTCAGCGTTCCCACACTTCTTCATATACTGCGTTTGTTTAGAGCCGAGAGTTGGTGATAACGGCTGCGTATCCAACTCGTTTTAAAACTTATTTTTCTTGTTATAAAAGGTTGGAGGATTGCCTTAACATTTTATAATTTAAACGTAATTAATTTATAAAAAAAAATAAAATTAAAAATGGCAATGCTTTAATTAAATGTTAAAAAATTTATTTTTTAATTTAAAGACGGGTAGTCTTAAGACTACCCCTCCGGAACTGATAATAGATATAAAAACAACAATGACAACTTCACTGCCTGATAGGCGGGGTCACCTGTAAAGGGAATAATAAGTATATATTTAAAAAATTTTATGATTCAACGACCCACCTAATATATGAACAAGTATATAAAGATATAGGTTTAAAAAATTTTATTTTTAGCGCCATGAGCAGCTATAGCATGAGCGGCTGATAAAAATATAGTGTTGAAGGAAAATGTCTGTATTTGTCTAGCGCAGCGAGGCGCCTTGTACGAAATATATTTAAATAAATCTTTAATTTTAGGTTTGCACAGCACTAGCCAACATGGTGCTGCTAGAAAATATAGTTAAAAAATTTATTATTTACTAGGACATTTCGCCTAGATAAAAGATAGTATTTTAAAAATTCTTATTTTAGCGACCCGCCTATAGGCGGGTCCGCTGTAAAGATAATAATAATTATATCTTGTAAAAAAAATTTTATTCTTGAAACTTAAAATTGATCCCTGTAAAGATATATTGTGAAAAAATTTTATTTCAACGCATCTCCTATAGTCGTAAACAGCTGTAAAGATTGGATATTGTATATTTAAAAAAATGAAGATCGATAACTTGGCTTATGATAGAAATTGAAGAGTAAGAATAAATATAATAAGTTGAATTTGACCGCCCCCGTGAACCACGGGCGGCGCAATATGAATAGAACTTACCAAATCGACGCTATTTATATCAACGAATTCTGGTTTATATGTTATTGAGAAGATTTAAACATGAGATAAAATCGAGATAAGAAGTATAAAGAGTGTCGTACAAACACGACACTCTTGAAATAAAATTGTTCAAACAAAATACAATTTTATATACAACGAATATGACAGTAAGAATGTTTATTGAAGAGTTTAAATCAATCTAAATATAATGAGAAATAATAATTAAAAAATAAATTAATAAATACAGAATTTAAGTAACTACAAAAACCTTGACAAAACTTACAATTTTTGAGTATTTATATTAAAAATCAAAGGGGGGGGGCGAAACGCCCCACACACAAGTCTTTTTATGCAGTTACTGCGCTGCATGAACAATTTAATAGGTTTGATTGATAAATTCAGTTTTATTTAAAAATTATTTATAGTAAAAAATAAAGGGGGAGGGGCGAAACGCCCCCCCTTTTTTAACTTAAAAACTTTCAAACATACATTCATTTCATTATTAATGATTGTTTCATATTGTTTATTGAAACCTTTGCATATTCAGGCATCTTAGACTATCACATCGGAAACTTTATGTTATTAACCCCCCTGTTTCAAGGGGGTTACTTACTGTAAATAAATCATTACATCCTGATACGATCTATATAAACGAATCTGGTTTATATTGTTTAGTATTTTCATCAAAACTTCCTCAAGGTCCCCCTGAAACAGGGGGACCTTGAAAAAAACTGTTCAAACAAATATCAATTATATAAATCGAAATCTGGTTTATATTGTTTTATGTTTTCATCGAAATTACCCTTACAAGGGAGTAGCGTTTCGCTACCCCCTTTGGAAAAACTAAAAATACCTAAATATAGTTTGTTATACATTTTTTCCTCTAATAATAAATTAATCGGAAAACATTTCTTATCCAGTGGAAAGATGAAATAGGCAGAATAGATCAAGAACATTCATTTCTTATTAGCCACTCCAAATTTGCAGAGCTCTATAAATATTGGAGAGCTCCTGGGATGTGGTAAAACGATTTAACTACTAAGATAGTGTTACTTATGGATACAGTGGTTAGATTATAATATATGTATTGGTTTTTGGAATAAGTCTTACCACCAGCCAGAATATAAATTAATAAAATCAGGATTTGATAAGGAGTATAGTAATAACGAAGTTCTTGAATTATTGGAGAAAGGAGTGGGTGATATCGATTCATTTTATTAGAAAACTACCTAAAAAGAATAAAAAATCAAAATATAGAAGGTAGAATATTACTGAAGAAATTCTTTCCGAATCTAGAACCCGAGGAATGTTAACCAACAAAAGGAAAAAATTTATATTGTATTTGATGATATAATGACATGATTCAAATCAAAGTAAAGCTGAAGATTATTAATACGAGAGGAAGACTAATAATTAATACAAGCTCTAATTTAATATTAGTCAAAAACTATTTTATAGACTTCCTCGTCAAACAATACGATCCAATGCTAATGTATGTGATATTGTTTCTCATGCCTATAAAAGATTTAGTTAATATTTTTAAGATTTCATTTCAAAAGATATGACGTGGGAAGAATTCGTAATTATTAATTGCGAAAACTGTTTGGAAAGGAACTCAATGTTGGGATTACATTGGTTATAAATAAGAAAATTACCAACCAGGAGAAAGGAAGATATCCAGATAATTGTTGACTATATATGTACCTAAAAAAGTTTTTTCCTCTTTAAATAAATTGTTAATATTTACAATACAACTCGAAAAAGTAACACTAAAGAAAATTTCTTTGAGACTAATTCAATAAACTTAACCCCTTGAAAATCAAGAGAAAAATATATTATGAATTGAAATTATTTTAAAAGACAAAAACTTGGGTTCAGGATTGTTAAAATGTCGGCGGTTGAAGAAAACTTCCTTTACTAAGAAATGGCATTTAAATTTCACCTAATAATAATGTTCCATCGAAAATACTTGAAAACGATCGTTCAGCGAATACAGGAAATATTCATGATTGCGGCCAGGTAGAAAGTAAATCAGACAAAAAGATTAACATAAGATAGGATATAGATGGTGTTAAACTAGTTATGATCAAGGCCTGTAATAACAACATGATATAAATTATCTAAAACATAAAAAATACGAAAGAGGAAATGCGGCGATGATCTATTTAGAGCAAAAACACAAGCGAGTGAAATTGCGTTAGATCCTAATGAACAAGAGTACGTTAGAAAAGACGCGAGATTAGTCACAGGGGTTAGGGGAATGAAATCAAGATTTGGCCTCACTTTAAACCAAATCAAAAAACGGGTTAAAGAGCTCGCGAAAGTTTGTCTGAAAATTGAGAAAATTATGACTATAATAATCCTAAAACTGGATACTCTGGAATATGATTAAGTACGAAAAAGCGGGTTATCTTCTACTAAGATATTTAAGGACTGGTTAGATCATCAAAACGTTAAACATTGCATAAACTATAAGACATAATTTTTCAACGAGAAGAGTGATGGTCTCTTGTGTTGATGATCAATGGCAAATAATTTGTAACACCATCAAATTTATAAATCTCATGAAATAAAATATAAATTACGGTACTTGCTTATATAGACTATATTCAGTTAAATACGCTTGGGCTACTCCAATTAAAAAGAAAACTGAAATAATATAATATATTTGTATTCGAAATATTATTTAGAAAAGGAATTCCCTAGAAGAAAGTACATACGGAAAAAAGGGGACTCGAATTCATAAAATAAAAACCAACTCAAGAGCTATTTAAAAAACATAGAATACATTGGTTCGCATACAGAGAAACTGAAACGAAAGCCAAGTAGTAGAAAGATTTAACAGAACTTAAAAATTCTAAAAATGTGGAAATATTTTTACAAGAAAACAAAACAAAGAAATGGATTGATATTCTCTCTGTAAAATGTAAAAATTAATACAATACAAGTTCTCATAAGAAGTAATTAAAATGACTCCGAATCAAGGATCGTCTTGAGAAGAAGTAGTAGAAGTTGTGTTATGAAAGAATTTATTTCCTCCTACAAAGCTAAACTTAGGAAACCAAAAATTTAACGTCTGGTGCTCAGAGTAAGGAATCAGCAGAAAAATATAAAGAGATTTAGAAAAGGTTAATCTTTCCAAACTTTCACAAGACGAAATTATTTAGTTATAGCATGAAGTATTGAAAACCAAATCCTAAACTTATAAAATAAGAGACGATGAGTGAATGAAGTAGATTTTATTGAAGTTTTATAGAAAGAAATGGTGAAAATATGAAGAGTGGAATAATAATACGAGGTTGAAAAATATTAAAAAGAAATAAAGAGAAAAAGTATTAGTTAAATGGAAAGGGATACAATACAACATCTTGGATAAATGACAAAGACGATTTAACGGAAATATAGAACGTGAAGCGGTCAAAGCCAGCTCAACATCAAACACATCAAATCATCAAACCAGTTAAACATCTAACCGTTTTCGCGTTCCGTTTACATAAGGATATGGGCTGTGTCGTAAAGCCGTTTAACACTGTTTGATGTTTAAACTGTTTGTGTTTTGATGTTGAGCTGTTTGATAGTTTGGATGTTTTTTTCTCTATAAATAACCAAATAGTCTTTATGTTGAAATTTAAGCTCACTGATTTGGTAAATATTGAACACCCCTTAAGAAAATATTTTTAAACGAAAAATTGGTCTATAAGATATCCATCAAGAAAATATTAAACTACTGCAACCAATAATAACCGAGTAAGGATAAACACATCAACAAGAGAAAATACTTCGAAATCTCGAACCAACCACTACCAGCTCTTGTTAACTTCCCCACGCTTCCAACAGTTCCCTTTAGCTACTTGAAGAAAGTAATCAGGCATCACCTAGCTCTCCTAAATATAAATTTACAAAAGTTAGGAAAAATAGCAAGAAAATATTTGCAAGTAATTTATTATCCTAATAAATATGACAAACGCATTCGGTATTAAAATGACAGAAGGAGGTGATAATTTTAAAGATCTAGGTAACGACACACAGTCTAAATCTGATGGGCTACATGAATCTTCATTATCGATAAAACCACAATACATCGGTAATATGGAGGTCTATGGAAACTTCTACAACTCTGAACAAATCCTGGAGAAGTTCGTAAGATGACTAGATAATTATTAACGAAAATAAATGATTTCAAACTAAAGGCGTTTTTAGATACGATGGCCCAGTTACTGCTAATTCGAATAAGGTGCAAATATACAGATGTTTACTAAACCAATAATATGATGCATATAAATTGCTTGACTGAATTAAATCAGAAATTACGTCATGAAATAAGAACATCCAAGAAGTAAAGCCGTGTTGGAGATACCTCCCTCCCGAAGAACTAGTTGTACGGAGAACGGTTACCTGAGATACAGGTACGGGATTTAAACTTTTACCCCTCCAGATCCTAATGAGCTTGTTAATATACTAGAATAGCTGTATCTTTCAGAATACCAATCGGGTAATGATTAATTAGTATTAATGAGTTAGAGGGAAGTGGATGAACTGTTAAGATTAGGTATATTTGATACAGATTTAATAAATCTTTAAATAACTTTTTTCTTCTTTATAGATTAATAAGTGAGCATTGTGTTATCTAGTAATACCTGGTCTGATTTCAAATATAATTTCTTAGCCGCTTCGTTTAACAAATTAGAAAAAAGGGTCAAACACATGAGGATAGCGTTATTAAATATAACATACGTATAATTCAGGCTAACCAAATATTGATGAATCAAATAAATAAATTTGCATATGAATATAAAACGGTAAAATTTTGAAAATATTATTTCAACAGGAGCCTTATGAATCACAAGCGATTAATAATTATCATTCAAGAACATCTGTTAAACATAAGCATACAGAAGCATTCCAGTATTATTGAAGCAAACCACGATAACTATGAAATGTATTATTCATGTTAGGAAGGCTAACTTTATTATATATTTCAATGAAACGTCATTCAAAATCTTTTAGGATTTAGTAGGGATTCTATTGAAGGCATTGGAAAACATGCAAGTGAAAACATTGTTATTATTTCACCAGTAAATTTTATCTTAGTTAATTGTGATATTATAGAA
>JABUQX010042964.1:0-34924 GCA_015478945.1 Trachelipus rathkii
TAGTACTTCAGTTCATCAATTGGTGTTAACCATTTCATTACTCTGTAGCTTGCTGCGTTTTCCATACCAGTTCTGTTTTTCACTTCTTTACAGTGAAGGACCTTTCCATTTACTCAACTTTATCAAATGGATATTCTAGGCCCCTTTCCAGCAACTTTTTATCACACTATGGTTTAGATTATTTTGCCGCTACTGCCAGTACAAGAAACCTTCTAATATGCAGTGACAGTTTTTATGAAGTCCATTGAGACAGTTTGGCCACACTATATGGAAATGTATTGCATGAGGATTGATAAGGAGAAAGTTTTACGATCCACTTCACGACTGGCTGTTTTCCAAAGCTAAGCTTGCCAGAATCAGGACGAGGCTTTGATTAAGCCTTTTCACACACACACCATTACAGCTGGAAGATGGGTGGTGGTTGCGTGCAATATTTCTTGGGGACCTGTTGGAAAGTTTTAGAAGTAATACGCCCATGATTATCAATAAGGATGTTTTGCTTAAAGGCAAAAATGGAAGGGACCTGATGTTTTAGCTAGGGCTATAGCATTGGTTTTTTGTCACAGGTAATGGGGCGCCAGGGCCATTTTAAAAAAATGGTTGTCAGGACAGCCTGCAATGCCTTATTCTTATACTTGGGAGCAGAACTGTGGCTTAAATCCCATGCACCGAGATCAAGACCCATTAGCAGGGGTTTTAAATATTTCAAGGCAAAGCCAGCAAAGAAAAATCTTTCTGTTTCGACATAACCGGGCAACCTTGAAGGTAATGTTTTGGGAGGAGACACTGGTTCATAAATTAGTGCAAAGGGTTTTATAGGCCCAGCTATTAAGTTTATTTTTAATATATTTTAGGATACATGATTTATTATCATGCATGGGTAATCTGAAATGCAGATACCTTAATTCTATTAGCTTGGTGTATAATATGAGATATTGTTTTCTGGATGGACAGATCACAGAAGCGATAACATCCCTATTTGTTTATTCATAATTAGTCAACCAATTTAAAGCTTTTCAGTTTTCCCAAGATGGGCTCTTAGAGTTTTGATCATGGGTCAATCCATACAAGACTCATCATTCGTGATATTCAAGATTGAAGTCTTTACATTTTATGGTGGATTTATTGGATGTGGTAGTTTGGTGGTGACCATCTACCAGCAGAACTAGTGTCCCATGGTGAGAGATGGAAAAGTTCATTCTAGCCCTAAGCTTCCAGATGTACTAATATAATGAGCGATCTTCATGTACTTAGGGACTTTCTTGTCAATGTAATGGGCTGCTGCAAATACCAGGAATCTGCTAATAGATCCTTTATATGTAGGGGATTTTCTTATCATACCAGTCACTATGGCTACACACTACATTACAAGAAAGGTAGTAAGTTCATTTCCTTTTTAAATAATGACTATGAGGATTGTTGTTACGCTATCAAAATGATGATATTTTTCAAAGATTGTGTCAGTTATCATAATAACTGCATATAATCAGTGAATGATGTCTTTAAACAATTTTATTGCTATCCTATTATATCAAGGTTGATGCATGAAAATGACGGGGATGAGAACTTTGTTTTTACTGTATTTTGCTGGTATAAAGACTGGAAGTTGCATGTTTAAAACCTCTGTGATCAGGATAAGGGTTACATCTCTACAAGGTTGACTCCTTGGTGGAGGATTTGAGTTAGCTTACTAGCCTCTTACAGACTTTCAATAGGCTACCATGCCAGCCCTCGTAATGGAAGAGTGACCCAGCCGCATAGATCAAGCCCCTTATGGAGGGAGCGGGGGCAAAGTGCATTCCTAGGTGATGGGGAAGCATTCTAGGTTTCCACATTCTTACATTTACTCTCAGTCTTGGGAACTGTTTCTGTGACAGTCGGGCGCTGACACTCTAGTCTCAAAATTGGCGTTTCTGGTGGTATTCCTTGGGAATCACCGGCAGGCATTTATGCCAGGATATGGAGGTCTCGACAGAACTTGCCATAGCGGTGACAGCCTTCTAGCAGGGAGGTGACATGCTCCCATATCCGCTCAGACCACCTGATGACTGACCTCATTCCGGCATTGCTAAATGCTGAAATTGCAGCTCATCATCTGTCCAAGCATTTCTCTGTTCATTTAAGGGTGTATTGGGTCTGAAGGTTGGTGGGCTATTCCACATATATTTGATCTATTAGAAAAAGAATTTGAATAGTGTTCTTTTATTTTTTATCTCAACTGGTATGATTGGGCTCGATATATTGGATTTATTAACATGTTCTTGCAATGGTAGGTTAATTCTATATTGGTTTATTAAGAACCACTTGTTTTCACTTTTGTTTGTCAACTAACTTGGGGTGACAGTACATCTCAGTCTTATTTGTTTTCTTTGGTCCATGCTGGGTCTGAGACACTCTTTCTGTTTAAGAGAGATTCATAATCATGGATGAGGCCAGGAGACTGAATGGGAAGTACTGATATAAATGTAAATCAATGAGACTTCAGAATTACTTCCAAAGCTCTACGGTTTATTCATCCCAACTCTTGACAGGATAATAACATTCTCAACCTTGTTACATGGATTGTGTAGTAGAGATTATATAAATAGCCATGGAAGTGAATAAATGTTCCATAATACAGACCTAAAATAAACAATACAACCAAGCTGTTAGGTGGTGAGCAAACATCTGGTCTACTTTTTCTTTTGCAAACAGAGGCTTATTATTGATAGCGCCTCATGATATATATTTGTTTTCTTTTTCTTAGTGATACCGGATCAGGGGTTTCTTTTCATGAGTATGGTTCGATGGAGTGCCCACAGTGTGCTTAACCATACTTTCAGTAATGCAGCTTGAGGTGTCCTGCTCGGGGGAACATTGGGATAATGTGAGGAGCAGGCATAACAGCAATCTTTTAGTGGCCTAGCTCAATCCCTGTTCGCATTCATACTGGATTGCTTCCCCAGGATCTGCATCTTCCATTTCTGAGAGTACACCTGGCTGCGTGCCAGGGCGTAGCCTAGGGTAAACGGTTGATATGTTTACTTCAGTGATGCTGTTGGCTGGGATTGGCAGCAGGGGAAGTGCTGCTGGTGGCGTCAAATGGAAAATAACCTGGGGTACCACTAGAAGCTTTGGAAAGTAGTGAAGCCAAATGGGATGCAGTAGGCTACCGGGCTACAAAACTGAGGTGGGGACCAAGAAGACTAAATGGGGTGGAACTCGTGAATGAACTTCTGTAGTCAGAGTCACAATGATTGGTTGAGACATATGCTGCATCAGCGAGTGTGATGTAGTCGACTTCAGTGAGTAGTGGGTAATCGGATACCATACCTGTTCCCTGCATAAGGGGAAATCGGCGATGCAGCAGGTGACCCTAGATTGATGAGGGAAAATTTCTGTCATCATATTTACATTCTGGGCTGGCTGAGTTATTCCAGTACTCGCTTGGTACTGTGAGGAGACAGAACGCAGATTCTGCTCATTCATCTGAGGCTGTGTATTCCTTAATCCTTGTAGACCCTAAGTCAGTTTATGTAAGGAATCTGCAATAGTTTTGACGACAGATGGGCATATTTTCAACAAATTCTGTTGTCGGCTGTGTCATATATACATCATCATCTATCAGTTCTGTAGTTTTTGAATAAAAGCCATTAATTCTTCTTGGGGTGGATTCTGGGAAATCTTTTAAGGATTCAGAATCCATTTTTACCTATTCTACTTATTACTAGGATAAAAAAAATATGATGATGAATAAATGACAGAGAGAGCAGTGATTTCAGCAAATAGAAGGATAAGATTTGTTGGTTTAAAAATGACCAAGTGAAAACCTAAACATTTATAAAGCCTTGCACTGTGTTGTTAAACAACAAACCATTCTTGTCTTGAATGGTTCAGACAGAGAACAGAGAAGACAGAGAAACTTATGCTGTGAATTAATTTCAGATATTAAATTGGCAAAAGCTACTACACTGACTGTGCAGAGACATCAAACAGGAACACACAGTCCCTGTTTGGGCGCCAATTTTTCTTTTATGTGGGGGGGAGAGGAGTATTGAAGAAGTGAGTAATCTGCGAGTCGCAAAAACGTTTGATGTAACAAAAAGGCAATGACTGTATAAATAAACTGCGTCCCCTGTTCCCAACAAAAAGAAAAATATTTATAATAAGGAAAAAGAATTACTAGGTTCTCACCTTGTACTTCTCCTTTCTGAATGATATTTGTTACTCTTTGGCGACTGATTGTCCAGATAGTTAAAGTCAGAAGATTTTCTCTCACAGTGGTTACTTGGGGAGACTGAGTGGTCATTCGTCGTCCATGGCTGTGAGTAGTTGAAAAGTAGCAGCTTTGTAAATACAACTCTCCTGTAATATCAGATGTATGATGAAGGGTAAAGAAAAGTAAGAATAGATATCTTTAGTTTTAACTAACCCTAAAATTCTAATATGTAGAGATGGGACACTAAAGCTGAGACGTCTATTGGATGTTGAAGTCAAAGAAGACAAGACCGAATGAAGCAATTCAGAAGTCGCAAGAAAGATTAATTTAGGTGTTGAAGAAAACAGTGCTTATTGCGAGACTAAATTGAATACAAAGTTTTGCTGATTGGGTGAGTGCTTCTTTGTCTGTGAAGTGAATAGCAAAGAGTATATACTCAACTTAAGAGTTGTTGTCAGCATGAGATCTTCAATTTGGACGATATATGATGGGGATGTTTGGGTAAACAACACCACTGTAAAGAGAAAGTATCGGGTGGCTTGGGGCTATGTTAACTCCCTGAATTTGGTTTGAATTTATGAGCCTATTAAGGAGGAATAGTTTTGCTTTGTCATTCATTTGTGGTATTATTTATTTCATATCATTCTCACTTGAATCATCATCAGCTCTTCGCCATCTTTTTCTAATTATCTTATCCATACACATTCTTTCTTATTCACCAAAATTTTGTTTTAAGGTTTTAGTTGGTGTTAAATAACGCCCTTGATAGTCTTTATCATAATAAAAAATAAAAGAAATAATTTACTAGTAAATAGACTAGGTATAAAATCGAGTGTTATATTTAATAATTTTATTAGTATTTTTTTATAATCGTTGAGCATCATTCCAATTTTCACCAGCAGCACTCAATTTACCTTCATGTTTTCTGCTCAATACCCTTATGTTCATTTCTGACTGCTTGAATTTTCTTCTGATTCCTTGTGTTTCAAAGCCATCACATGCTGAGTAGAAGATATATGTCAGTGTCCCCCTTTTGAAGATCACAGCCACCTCTGTTCCATCTCTGTGCTTTATGATGAGATTGCTTTACTCCACTGTTCCACAGACAAATCTGTTTCAATCTTAGTTGTAATATTTTATGAATTTTATCTTTCAGATATTTCTTTATTTCCATATTCTTAAACATTAATACCAACACTCCTCTCTCTCCTCAATATCAAGAGTAATCTGTTTTACCCACATTCATTGTAAGTTTTCTTTAAATTTTTTTGAGAAACCTATCACTGCCTCTCTCAACTTCCCTATCCTCACTCTAACATCCAGGTCATTTGCATACAACATAATGACTCCATCAAAATTGTATGTCTTTTCCTTTCTTATCACTGTGTGAGTTAGTTAGTTAGTTAGTTAGTTGCTAATCATTGTTTCAAACTTAAAAATTCTGCCTCACAGAGTCATTTTATATTCCTTTCCAACACATTTTAGAATTTCTGGCTATTTCCCCAGTTCCAAACCCCTTTATTTTATGGTAATTTTTTTTTTTGCCTGGCTGTCTATTAAACAGGGATGGTGTATTCTTCAGTTTTGACTGAGAAGGTATGTAGATCATGATTGCTGCTATTAGGATGTTCCATCCTTCTCCTAAATCTTTTTCCCCTAAATCCATGATTTGATTACTCTTGATTTTACCTCATTCAAACAAATGACAATGTGCATTGGGTGTGTAAAAAATAATTTATCTTGTTTCTTGTTCATTTTCAATCATTTTGGAATCATTCCATACCACCTTTTATTTGATTTGCTAAGTATACTTACATTAACAAGAGTGGGCTAGTCTTCTTAAGTCTTTAACTGATAAAAATTCATGTCCCTTAGCCAAAATATCTGAAACAACTTGTGAATTTTTCCTTTCCTATTATTATAATTATTATTATAATTATTATTATAATTATTATAATTATTGTAATTTTATAATTATTATAATTTTATAATAATTATAATAATTGTAATAATTAATATAATTATAATAATTATAATTATAATAACTTTTTTAAATCTCTTCTTTTCTTATAAAGATTTTAAAAAAGCATTCACAAAATAGTTATCACTTCCTTATTAATTTGTATGACTAGCTGCATTTCCTTTTACATTTTGATCCAAGGGAAAAGAAATTCTTTTCTTCGCATGCAAATTAGTTCTATTCACCTTTGGGCAAGTAGGCATATCTACAAGTGTGTTGGTTTTATGTCATTTCATATCTTATTAGTCTTTGGACTCAACACTGTTCAGTTTGTGAAAAATATTAATTTTCCATAAGTTTTATATCTGTGAAGCAATATCTTATGTAATTAATCTTTAATCTGTCCCATTTCATTTTTTCTGATTGCTAGTATGACAAGCGTCACCTAGGTCAACTGTTGATATATTTTCCTATGTAATTGATCTGTGGTTCTCTATCTATAAGGACTATGTCCTTATGTGGAGTTGTGTGGTGGTATTTGACACATAATATGCCTTTGACTGGGTGGCCAAGTGTTAATACTTTCTAAGCACCAGAGCATGATTTATCCTATCCTCTTAAATTTGGTATTCATTTATAGTTCTCTCTGAAATCACAGTATCAGTAGTAGTCAATGAAATGATTAAGGGAGTTGGCTACTTGCATTCAAGCACTAACATGATACTATCACAGTATGACGAGTGTCACATATTAGCATGATTTTTGTGTGGAGATGGTTAATTGCGGTACCTCTTCCTTTACAGTCACTTTTATTCAAAATTCTTTACACAACACCTGATTTCCATATTGAATTTAATCTCATTTCAAGGCATGCATTTGAGCTTAGTTGTAGACCTTTCAAAGTGATGTTTTGAAATAGGAAGTTAATGGCTTGTGTGTTTTAGGACTGTTCTTATGAGTTGCAGTTCTCATTATATATTAATTATTATTACAGTATTTTATCCACATGGACATTGACAACTAAGAAATGCAACCCTTCTTCTCATGTACTCATAATAGTTTACTTTTAGTATATATACTCTTGACCAACAACTTTTACCATTTCATCCATGTGTGTCATCCTAGGTCTTCCTCAAATCTCTCAAATCTAGCTGTTTTGTTTTGTTTTGTTTTCTTATTTACATTGAAATATTCATTATTTCAAGTTTCCACTTATTTGCTTCACAAAACCATTATCAATCTTCTCCAGAATCACATTTTAGCTGCTTGTAACTTTTTTTTTTTAGTCCCTAATTACCTGGTACAACTCTCTGGCTAGACCCGATTCAAGGAGAGGATATTTTCCACCTGTCCTTAGCTGATTTTAGTCAGCTGGATCTATTAGCAAATGGGGGAAAGATGTTTGCAGACCAGGTGGAGATATTGGCAAAATTTTAAGCTTGATAGGATTAGATGCTCCACTTCAGAGCACAAGCCACATGGGTATAAATCACAAGTGGGAATAGTTTGAATTCCAGTGCAGCTGGACTTTGGGAGTAGCATTTTAGCATTTGAGGGAAATGTGTTATGCATGTGTGAAAGAGTGTTCTAACACAAGTGTTGACTGTGTTTTAATTGATACTAAAGAAAAACTGAATACATCTAATGTAAACTATGTAAGCTACCTTTTTTAAAGCCTAAGTCTCTCATCCATATAATACGGTTGACTTTACAATGTTTAAAAGAACTTAACAACTATCTTTCTATTTGTCACAAAATTCTTATCTTGTTGAAAACACTCTTAACTTTCTTTCTTACATCTTTATTTAAACAATCAAATTTTCAATATTATAATTAAATTTGTCAGCCTGTTCCTCCAGGTTTTTCACTGCCTAATGTTAATCCTAGAGTTTGAATCTTTCTCTTAACATGATCGTTACCAGTTTTAACTTTCTTTATTTTCAGACATATTCCTTACATGTTTAGCTTGCACATCCAGTAAATATTATAGTTTTTCTTCAAAATTAACTTTTCTCATTATACTGACTATAGAGGTTAACAAATCTGGAAGCATCACACAACCTTGCCAAACATCTCTTAATAATATACATCCAATTTGATTCATCATCCTCTATTTCAACAGCCTTCTTTTCCAATAGATGCCTTAATTACCCACAAATCCTTCTCATAGGTTTCCAGACTTTTAACATGTTCATTAATTCCTCATGTCTTTTTCAATCGAAAGTCTCATAGCCAAAAAAGCACAGGTAAAAGTCTTGTTCAACCTCTACAGTTCTTTCTACCAATTTTCCCAGGACAACTATAGCATTACCTGTTATTTTCTTACAGTTGTTAATTTGTTTTTATTCTTCTGAAATTTGCATCTGCCATTTTTCCTTAGAAGGTTATTTCTTATTTGGTCCATAACAATAACTGTTCAATGTTTTAGTCTAATGTTTCCTGTAGTTTGAGTTTGCCAATTAAAACAGACATAGAATCATTGATTTTATTTGCTTAAACTGTTATCTTTTTGATAACAAATTCAACATTTCTACTGCAATTCCATTCTCAAATACTGCTTTTCGAGTTTTCATCTTGATGATAACAGGTCTATTATTACTTCCATAATATATAATTGGTTATCCTTTTCTTTGTGTGGAAGTTCAAAGGTTTCCAGTATATCGCCTCTAAATAATGCTAATGTACTCATCCCATCTCTCCATAACTCATAACTTCCTTCACCATTATTATGAATTCTTCCTTTTCTTGCAGCCTTTTCTTCATATATTTTTCTGTGTGATAACTTTGAAACATTTTTTGTACATCATTTGCTATCTTTTATTTACAAATTCTCAATATCAGAAATATGGTTTTTCATCATGCTTCCTTGGTTTTATTATATTCTCTGTGTATCATTTTGCTTATGCATTATTTTTTCTTTAATTAATCTTTTTTTCATCAATCATGTTGAGAAGAATATCAATCATCCGGAGCTTTTAATCTTTTGTTCTTTGTAATAGACACTTTATCTGCTTTTTCTAAGTGTTTCTTATAGCCATCACTATTGATAAGCTGAGACTTCTTTTACCTAATCCTTTATGACATCACATTTAGTTTTTCTCTACAACATTAGTTACATCTAGTTTTTATGTAATCATCTTTCTTTAGTAATGATAGGTGCACTTCGTTTTGGTTTCATGCTTCTCTTAGATACCCTCTTCAGTTTAACTTAACACACAACCACAGAAAAATAATTGCTGTAATAATGATATATATATATATATATATATATATATATATATATATATATATATATATATATATATATATATATATATATATATATATATATATATATACTAACTAACTAACTAATAAATATATATATAATAAAACTAATTAAATTTACAATTCTAAATAAAAAACCTAAATCAAATGATAAGTTAAATATTTCATGATAGAATTATAATTATTAAGTAGATAAAAATTCTTACAAATAAATATTTACAAAGAAGAATAATAAAATGTTGTCATGTGCAAACAAGTGAATGAACCAACCAAAAAATAGGCAACAGTCTGTTTTTTTTTTGAGTGTTAGTACGTATTAAGTTTCTTTTACGGTTTACTCATGTTAAATTGTTGGCTTAAACTTGTAATTATCTTTGTTAAATTTACATTATTAATATTGATTAACCCACTATTGACTAATTGACTTGCAAGAACAATTAAACCTCAAGCAAATTGTTTGAAAGGAGAGATCAGCAAATTGTTTGAAAGAAAGATCAGCAAATTGTTGTGTTTAGGTAGCCTGTGACTTAATGGTTAGAGGAGCTCCCCTAGGTATTATAGATAGGTTATTTTATGCATAGCAATATTTGTCAAGGTAAGAACTTTCTATTCAATCAGTTATTTCCAATTATAACATCAATATTTATAACAGTAGTGGTTGAGGCTGGCCTAATTAAGGCTAGTTTCAACATATTTCAAACAGTTTGTAGGTGATTGCTTTTCAGGTCAATTTATGCCTAACCTATTCAATAGGGCCTTTGTCAACAATTCAACGTAGGCTTCTCAATATAATTTTTGCATATTAATAAAGCTTAATAATAATAATAATAATAATAATAATACATCTGTGTATATAACATTTATTAATATTAGACTGTGCACAGATTACAATAATAATTGAACTTAAATAATTTTGATCTAATTAAACTAGGCCTACTGTGCCTAATTAAGTGTAAGCCTAAGGTAAAGTGTTGTTGTAAAAGTGACCTAGACCTTATAAATATAGCTTATTTGTTATATTTTGTGATACTAGGGCCTTTCATGAATATTAACTCCAATTTTCTACAAATTAAGACAATTTTTCCATTTTATGGTAATTATTCATTAGAAGTAACTCTCCAAAATGAGTAATAATGAAGATAATACTAGCACTATAGAGCAGTGTAAAAGTGAAATAAACCTTTTAATAAGGCAGAGAGCCACTAATAAAGCTAAGATAACTATAGCTCTCAAAAAACTTGACAAATTTAAAAGTGATGGTGCTTTAACTAAATTATTGTTCAAATTTTCTTAAGATATTGTGGAAAATGAACTTGCTTTCATTAAAATTATTGATGATAAAATCCTGGACCTTATGTCAAAATAATCTTGGTATGCCAGACCCCTTTCTTATATGAATAAGAATTAGAAGGTGCTTGGCAGCACCATCCATATGGATGTGTCTGCAGCATTAATAAAGTATGACTATTTTCCTGACTCAAATAATGTGCTTAACGAGAGTAATACTACAGAACAGTTTTTAGATGTTATTTCTAAATTAAACTTAACTGAAAGTAAACTTCCTGTACTTAATTGTGATACCTTTGATGGTACAGACTCAAATAAATTGAATTTTCATAATTTTCTGAGTAAATTTAATAACTTGATAGGAAATAGAAATAATTTAACTAATTCCGTTAAAATGACATCTGTTTGGGTATTTAAAAGGGTATGCTTACAAAGTTGTTAGTCATTTAACAATAAGAGATGACAATTATAACATAGCTGTAGGTTTGCTAAAAAAAGAATTTTTAGATAGAGAATATATCATAAATGAATATATGAATAAACTTTTGGAATTGAATCCTCCAGATGGTTTTGATAATGAATTTGTTAGTATTAAAATCTTTATTAATGAAATTAGATCTATGTATATGAACTAAAGGGTTATGATTTAGATTTTTTGCTACCAAACAGTTTTTAAGAAGTTGCCTAGAATTTTTAAATCTGAGTTTGTGCATAAGGTAGGCTCTAATTTTCCAACTTTGGGCCAATTGTTTGAGTGTTATAATGAAGTAGTAAACACTTTGTGTACCGTTTCTAGGACAAGAAAAGATAATGCACAAGTTAGGCCTAAAATTAAAACTACAATTAAAAAATCTGAAAAAGCTTCACCATCTAGTTCTTTACAAACATTTAAGACTACTGCCACTCCAGCAAAAGGTGTCAATGACAGCAATGAGCATAGTTTTGTTAAAGCTCAAGGTGTTTGTAAATTTTGTCAAAAAAAAGGGTCATCCCCTTTATAAATGCGATAAATATGTGACCACAGAAGAAAGAGTTGCTCGTGTAGAAGTGTTAAACCTGTGCACAAGATGTTCAGGTATAGGTCATTTTGGGAAGGAAGGTAAATGGAAATATAATTGTTTTAATTGTAAAGCAAATACTCATATAACAGCTTTCTGTCCTGAAAACAATAGTGAATCTAGTCAATCTATTAATTTATGTTTGACATCACAGCAACAAGCAGATAGAGTATATTTGTTACCCACTATTTCTTTCCAACTAATTAGGGGTACCAAAAAGTGACAGTTAGAGGGAATATCGATTCAGGATAGCAAAGGTCATATTTATCTAAAAACATCACTAAAGATCTTTTTGACGATATTGACAAATTACATGAATTAGATTATAATGTCCAAACCTTTATAGGTAAACAACATCATACTTTTAAACAAGTTCTGTCAGGTTTCAAATATGATACACAGCATGTATTTAGTATGCCTTTTTTAATAGACAATACTTTGTCTTTGCAATATGAAGTAGATGGCGTAAAAGAAGCCATACAAAACTTTAAGCAACATAACTTAGCTTTAGCAGATTCTACTTTTTATAATGATGAAGATTATAATAAATTCCATTTAGATGCATTAATAGGTACAGACATCATTCAATATTTGCCATCTTTTAAATTGATTAATGTAATGGGAGGCAGCTGTTTTCAAATATGTGATAAGTTAGTGCCTATGG
The DNA here is from genome assembly GCA_015478945.1 of Trachelipus rathkii. NCBI lineage: Eukaryota > Metazoa > Arthropoda > Malacostraca > Isopoda > Trachelipodidae > Trachelipus > Trachelipus rathkii. The sequence continues at coordinate 12,435 of JABUQX010042964.1, forward strand.
GAAATGTACGTAATTTCTTAACAAAAACTCAGATGCTTAAGGTAAACAAAAACAAATACCCACTCAGTTGGGCAATGAAGAAGTAGAAACAGTTAGTGATACAGTAGTCAATTTTATCACTAACCCTGTGAAAACATTTTTCCATCCATTTGAAAATATATTAACTGACTCAAGTTGAAAATGGGGTAGAAAATCTTTTCTCATTAGAGTCTATCAGTATTCCATCTATCAATGAAAGTACATCTACTTATGATGAATATATGGTGGACAAATTTAAACAAGGTATCCTATTCAAGGACAATCACTACTATGTGAGATTGCCTTGGATGGAAGAAAGGATTAAATAAGTTCCTAATAATTTACATGTGTTATTAAAAGTCCTAAATAGTTTATGCAAACCTTGAAAGTAAACATCTGGTCAATGAATATGACAAAGTGTTCGAACAACATCAAAAGGATGGAATCATTGATCAAATTACCATTCCCAAACACAAAATCATTGATTACATATTCATACCACATAGACCTATTCTGAAAATAGAGAAACAGGTCACAACTAAAGTGAGATCAGTCTTTAACTGCTCCTTTAGATTAAACAAAAATTCACCTTCTATAAATGAATCATCTTACTCAGGCATTGACTTGATAGACTCTTTATTGATATTGCTACTCATTTTTAGGACAAATGATTGTCGTCCTCAGTGACATAAAACAAGCTTTTTTATCTATAAGACTTAGAGAAGAGATTGATAAAAATAAATTGTTTTTTATGGTACAGAAATAATGAATTAAGTGTAAAAAGATTTTGACATCATTCTCTTTGGATATACAGCCTCACCTTTCATCTTACACTATATTTTGAAACACCATATAAGTCAATTTAATGATGATAAGTGTAAGGAGATTTTGACTTCCAACTTTTTTGTGGATAATTTAATTTACACAGGTAATAAATGTGATGAGATCATAAATCTCTATCGTTTAACATATGACAGAATGCAATCAGGAGGGTTCATACTTAGATCCTGGAACACTAATAATGACAAACTGAAAAGGGTTTTGCAAGATGATGAAGTATTGGTGGAACATGGTTGTGATATGGAAAGAATATTAGGTTATAAGTACGACATAACAAACGATTCTATGCATGTTTCAGTCATCACATTTGGTGATCATGCCAAAACTAAACATCAATTACTTTCTGAGATGTCTAAAGTATTTGATCCTATAGGGTTGGTCTTACCAGTCTCTATAAGAGGTAAATTATTAATAAGATGTGTGTGGGAAGCCAAATATGAATGAGATGATAAGTTGTCTGAAGAGTTGATCCGTGAATGGGAAAAGTTAAAAAGGGATCTTCAATCCTTACCAGAAATAGCTTTTCCTAGGCAGGTAATAAATGAAGAGCATACATATGGACTAAACATCTTTTGTGACAGTAGCTCAAAATGCTATGGCTTTGTAGTTTATAGTTTAAGTGATGATTCCAACCAACTTATGTTTGCTAAATCTAAAGTAGCTCCTATCAATTCCAAAGAAGCTTACAGCATTCCCACACCATTTCTTATTGACAGTAATCTTGGTGCTTAAATGCTTACCCACAATTTTAGAATCTTATACCAGTTTTGTATTTGAATATATCAACATAGGTGTAGATTCTCAGGTTGTAATTAATTGGGCGCTGTCTGGTGAAACCAAGGTTAGAGGTAAATATGTTAACAACAGAGCAAAGGATCTCAATTATCTTTTAAGTGACATAAAGAATAAATATAAGATTAATATAATATTCCATTATGTACATACAACAGAAAACCCAGCAGATCTCTTAACTAGAGGGATTACTTATTATAAATTTTTAGAAAATTTAAATTAAACAAAAATCTACAAAACTGGCCTAAATTTCCACTATTATCTGTATCTCCTGAGTTAAAGAATTTTTTTACTCTGAGTACTTTTGACAACAATAACAATAATGAAGTTATTGACATTAGCAAATATTCATCTTTTGATAAAATGATGAACATCACTAAAATTTGTTTACCTTTATATGTAAAATAACGAAAGGTGATCCTTATAAAAAATCATTAATGTATTGGGTCAAGAAGGTTAAATTTCTTGTTTTACAAAAGAAATTGAATATTTATTAAATAATAAAAAAAAAGAACAAATTCCAATATTGGTAGATAATCTAAATTTATTCTTGGACAGGGAAGGTATTCTAAGATCTAAGGGTCGCATATCAAAATGTGCATATTTTAATTATGATGTACATAATCCTATTGTATTATCTCGATTTCATTAATTTACGACATTATTATTAATTCTTAAATCTCACCAAAAAGTACAACAAAGGAAGAATAGCAGTTAAAAAGATTATACACAACTGCATGATATGCAAGAAAATAAATGTCAGAGCATTTAAATATCCAAAATACACTGATGTCCCTAAACATCACATGCAGCTAATCACTCCATTTAAATTTATAGGCATTGACTATACTGGTCATCTGTTTGTAAAAAACACCAATAACAACACTCTCGACAAAATGTTTATATTAATTTTCACATGCCTAAATATACAAGCCATACACATAGAACTCTTGCCAGATATGAGTGTACCTAACTCTATTAGCATTCCAACGCTTCTGTAATCTTTACAACATCCCAGATTACATTTACTCAGATAATGCTCATACATTTGAAAAGGGTGCCAATATTTTGCAAAAGGCTTTAGAGTCTGATGAGTTTGTAAAGGAACTTCAATTAAACAACATAAGACATGCAAAGGGGCAAGTATGCGCTGCATGGTTTGCTAGTTTTTGGGAGAGACAAATAAAAACTGAAAAACTGTCTGTACAAGGTGATTGGGAGAGCTAAGTTAACATATTTTGAATTATTGACTACACTATCATTCATTAAAAATGCTGTCAACTCTAGACCCTTAACTTATTGATTTGAGTCCAACGATATTGATATTATAACACCTAATTCATTTCTAAGATTAAATAGTAGCAACTCATCTAATGATGAAAAGTGGGAAGGAGATATGCTAGGAAACCTGACCAGACACTCTAGAAAAACTTTAGATACTCAAGAATCAATGTATAACCAATTTAAACAACTTTGGTATCTTGAGAGAATTTGGTCAAAAGCTGCATGAAACAACTTGGGGGAGGATAGAATTAAAGTAAATGATATAGTCCTGATCAAATCTAATATTAGATCTAGACCATTTTGGATGACAGGTAGAGTACTTGAATTGGTGATGGGGCATGACAGTAAAATTAGAACAGTAAAGATAAAACAGAGTCATGGTCAAATAGCATATCATGCTATCTGTAATCTCTACCCATTGGAACTGTCAATAACACATACCAAATTAACACCTTCTGACACCAATCAACAACCCAACATAACTCAAAACAAAGCAAGTGTAAATATACCAGATAATTCTGGGATTACATCAAACCATCCTAAGAGAAAAGCTGCACAAAATTGTGCCCAATTTATAAAAGATAATCTTGATGATTTATAAAAATATTGGGATTGCAGATCTACAATCTGCAATTCTCTTTGGGGAATGCGATAAAACTGTAATTAAAATTCCCCAATTATTATAAAAAATACTAAATAAAACATAAATTAAATAAAAAGTTAAATATTTCATGATAGAATTACAATTATTAAGTAGATAAAAATTCTTATAAACAAATATCTACAAAGAATAATAAAATGTTATCATGCGCAAATGAATGAATGAACCAACCAAAATATAGGCAACAGTCTGTTTTTTTTGGAGTGTTAGTACGTATTAAGTTTCTTACGGTTTAGTCATGTTAAATTGTTGGCTTAAACTTGTAATTATCTTTGCTAAATATACATTATTAATATTTATTGATTAACCCACTATTGACTAATTGACTTGCAAGAACAATTAAACCTCAGGCAAATTGTTTGAAAGGAGAGATCAGCAAATTGTTGTGCGTAGGTGGCCCCTGTTGGAGCTCCCTAGGTATTATAGATAGGTTATTTTATGCATAGCAACATTTGTAAAGGTAAAACTTTCTTTTCATTAGTTATTTCCAATTATAACATTAATATTTTATAACATTAAGGTGGTTGAGGCTGGTCATTTATGGCTAGTTTCAACAATATATATATATATATATATATATATATATATATATATATATATACATATCCTGCTATAACTATATATATATATATATATATATATATATATATATATGCTCTTCTATATATATATATATATGTGTATGTGTGCGTATATACGTCATCATGCTCTCTATAATGCTTCTGGCAAGAAGCCCATCTGGATTCAGGCCCCATCCATGGTGGCTGGGGCTCAAATGGTTGAGGCCGAAATTTGCTATCAAGCTTAGATGTCTTGCATTACTCAATCCACTTGGTCAGGAAGCCGCTGTAACACAATTCCCAACCTGATTAATGACCCTACTTTGGTGGGCCCAGAAATGAACCCCCAAATTCATGGGATAAAGGGTTCTGTGGATATATATATATATATATATACTTATATATATATATATATACTTTTTTTATATAACATATATATATATATATATATATATATATATATACTCTCTTTCTGCTGCTACTCTATATATACTGCTACTACCTATACTATATCTCTTATATAAGTGATTGGTTTAATATTAACAACAGAATGAGATAGGAAGGATGTGTTATGTCTCCTTGGTTATTCAGTTTTTGTATATGGGATGGGGTTATGAAATTAGAGGTGGGACATGCAGGAGATGGTGTTAGAATTGCAGAATGGGGGAAAAGAGTGGAAGGTGCCTACCTATTATATGCGGATGATTTGGTTTGTGTGGCAAATCTGAAGAGAGTTTGATAAGTTGGTAGAGTTTGGCAGGGTGTGCCCAAGGGAGGGTTTAAGAAAAAGTAAATGTAGATAAAGAGTAAGGTTATGTTTGTGAGTGGGCCAGTCCTCAGTGTGAAGTTATATTAAAGATGTGGGTGAGCAGCTACGGAACAGTGTCTAGATTTAAATCTTAGGGTATATGTTGGTTGGAAAAGGAACAGGATGATACTACGCAGAGTGTAGTGGAAGGATGATTTGTGTGAATATGTAGGGAAAATTGCACAGTTTTAATTAATCGTTACCAATTGATGTAAAGGGACTAAGTCTCCCAGGTATGCTAGAAATTTACGTGAGGATTATCTTTGCCGCACACTGTTTTGTGTATAGTAGGTGAACCATGGTGGAATAGAACATAGATTAAGAAGTTCAATATGTTCCATATGGACAATCTTAAGGCATGTTACTAGGGTTTGGAAAAAAAACGTTTTCAAATCGTGTTTTTCATGAAAAAACATTTTTCATGTTTTTCGTTTTCAAGTTTTTTTCTTCATGTAAATATATTTTTAAATATAAAGAGGCTAATAGCAACTGATATTTCACTTGTTGTGGCCCACCATTTTCAAATATAAGGATACTTGAAATTAATAAACATTATTCATTATGATTTATAAAATAGCAGAACTGTACTTCTCTTATATTTTTTGTCAATTGCTTTCGTTTTATTTACAGGTAGGTTGTAGCCTGCAGGGCTTTGCTGTTTGTAGGGTTCACTTATTTAACTATGTATTTTACATTTGTATACATATAATCATATTTATAATTTACTTTTTTACAAATATTAATGTTAGTGTTATATGCTTTCTATAGAATGAGTCTGAATGACAAAACTCCAAAGTGACTTGCAAAGATGAAATAATAAAAAAATAATGATATACAAAACAACTATTTGTAAATAGGGGATGAGTGAATGACAGAAATTAAATATTTACAGCTGAATATTTTGATTACTTTAAATCGCTGGTCTGCTCCAGACCAGTCTACTGAGCACGACTACTGTGCTGGCCCTTCGTCAAAGCTCGTATCACTGGGCTCATCAGCGTAGATGACACATTTAATTTTGTTGTGACTGATGAATACGATATCTCAGTCGTGCCGAGTATGTTGGCCGAGAGCCTGACAGTGGTGAAGAGGCAGGGAGACAGTAACAGGACTCTTAGCTTAGCTTGCCATAGCATAATCATCTCTCTCAGTTGGCAAATTTTCAGAATTTCTAGTTCTAGATGAGCAATAAATACTAGTTTTGCAACGTATACACAACAAAAGTTATATTTCATGCAAAAACCTTTCTTCTTTTATTTTCCTTACTTTCTTCACAGCATTTTTGCACGTGGCATTCCTAAATTCTGATTAAATAATTATGATGATAGAAATGTTACTGAAAGCTGAAACAAGAGTAAAAAAACATTAATGAGCATAAGCAAAATATTATGAATATCAAAAATTAAGAATATATAAAATAAAAATATGAAAAACCCATAAAAATTTTGTTCTATAAACTCAGTCCTTGTAGGAAATTGGAACCAAATGTCCAAATTAGAGCATATTTGCTAAAATTTTATAATAATTGTTCAAACATGTAATTCCACAACAAAACAAAAATAGAAAAAAACAAAATTTTTACTTGTTTTTCAGGCTGTTTAAACTTTTTTTCATGAAAAAAAACGACTTTACATTTTGCCCACACCACAACCTAGCCGCACATTGGGTGTGAGAAGAAGAGTGATAAGAATAAACATTATTAGAGAGTTGTGTGGTAGTGTTGTGAAGAAAGGGTAAACGAGGGAATAAATGAAAGTATGTTGAGAGATGGTTTGGTCATGTGGAAGGATGAATGATAGTCCTCGGTTAGTTAAGCGGATGTTTAGTGGCGAGTGTGTTGAGAACCAACCGGCTGGGAGCACGAAGAAAAAGTGGATTGGTCAGTAAATGAGTGTCTGAAGGAAGGAAAGGAATGCGACGAAGGCAAGGTGCATAATAGAGGAGAATGGCGGTGTTTTGTGAGGGGTATGGTTGGCCCACCAGTACGAGAGAGAGAGGATGAACCCACCCCCATTGACGATTTACATAGTGTGGGGTCCACGTCGCAGTCCCGTGAAACTCTAAGGTGGATTTTCTGGCTGACAGAGTTCTTACTAATTAATGATAGAGGGGGCGGTACGGCTGGGCTTTCTTTTTCGACTTTTGTCATATTCTTCTACCACTTTTCTTTTTCCAGTGCATGTACGCACACTTACCCCAGTCTTGGGAAGAAAAAGATTGGATGAAAGAAAAGAATATATATATCCATATATATATATATATACATACTTATATATATATATATATATATATATATGCCACTGCTATCTACTCTCTCTATATCATAGCCAACATATATATATATATATATATACCTCATATATATATATGCTGCTGCTGCCTGCTGCTCATATATATATATATATAAATTTATTTATTTATTTATTTATTTATTTATTTATTTACTTTAGGTGGTAAAAAATCAGAACATGATGAAGATATTCCGAATTCTGCTGTTGACCTTCAAGTGAAAGAGAGGGTAAGACATTTATTTCATTTTCCTTTGATCGTATAAAAAGGCATTTTTGTTATACTCATGTTTTTAATTGTATGTAATGCATAAATTGAATTTCTATTTAAGCAGCTTTTGAAGAAAGTTCAACGTCAAGAGAGAGTCGTTGATGAAGTCAAGTTATGTTTGAAGCCTTTTTATAATAAGAAGACCATTAATAAAGACGACTACAAGGATATTATGAAAAGATGTGTCCAGAAGGTAATTGAATTATTTATTTATTACTTTTCTTTTCTTTTTTTGTGTGTGTGTAGTACTTCGTTCTTGTAATTGAGCAGTATTTAAAAATGTTTCTTCATTCGGGATTACTTATTATCATTATGAGGAAAAAGTGGGTCAAGAAAGTCTCAAATCCTTCCAGGAAGAAGAGTCTGCTTCTATTAAAGTATCCAGAATATACATAAAATATAGTTATAAAGATCTTTATTGGATCTTAATTTATTTACTCGTCAGCTTCCAAAAATGAACCACAAAAAATAAAACTGCTTGAGTATCCTGTCATATTTTAATCAAGATTTTTTTTTGGGCTAGTCTTTAACTTTAAGTACAGGGCTGTGGAGCCGATAAATTTTTGACAACTCAACGACGTCTGGCTCCATCATTTTAAAATTAGCCAGCTAAGGCTCCAGCATTTTGAAGTTGTTTGGCTCCGACCCCGGTTCTAACTTCATTTCTTAGGTATACTTTCTCCATTTTCACAAAGTCATTAATTCTCTTAGATACAATATTTTTACGGTATAATCATGGAGAGTCAGGTGGGCCTTTCCTCTCATAAAATGTTTTACAAGTTAAAAAAAAAAAAACGGTAAAATATTTGATGCTAATGACTTAAAGTTTGATTAATTTTATTTGTGTGGTCTTAAAAATTAGATTCGGTACATCAGTAATATATATATATATATATATATATATATATATACCTTATTTTCCCTAGATATATATATATATATATAAATATATATATAACTTAACCTATATATATACTATATATATATATATATTATATATATATATATATATATATATATATATAACAACTTATATATATATATATATATAACACTATTATTTATATATATATATATATATATATATATATATATATATATATGCTGCTAACATGCTGCTCTTAACATATATATATATATATATATATATATATATATATATATATATATATATATATAACTATACTCTGCTATAGAACGCCTCTAAATGGCGCGGGGGTTGGTCGCCACTTACTCTCTCACTTTTAGAGACAACCGGTTTCAAATCGCTGCGGCTAACGTTAGTTATCTACCTAGGGCAGGAGGAGGTAAAACTTGACTGCGAACACGCTGGTGGCGCTGGTGTTTGGCGCCCAGTAGAGTTCGATTTTATGTGGTCCCCCCGTGTTACCCCACATGAGATAAAGAAGCACGTTAAAAGGTAGTTTATATATATATATATATATATATATATATATATATATATATATATATATATAACTATATATATATATATATATATATATATATATATCAGTCTCTCCCCAAGACAGAGGGGTAAGATGTGTGGCAACATGCTGGAAACAGAAAGTGGTAAGTATATGACATAAGGTCGAAGAAAAGAGAAAACTCAACCTTACCCCCTTTAAATATATATATATATATATATAACATATATATATATATATATATATATATATATATATATATATATATATATATATATCTACCTACTATATACTATATATATATTCTATATACACACGTATGATAGAGTTAATAAGGAAGCGTTATGGCAGGTGTTGAGAGTGATATATGGTGTTGGCGGTAGGCTTGAATGGAATCAAAAGTGTGTATGACGAAAGTGAAGCGTGTGTAAAATAAATGGTGTCCAATGGTGATTGGTTTGGTTAATAGCGGAGTAGACAGAAGTTGTGTTATGTCTCACTTGGTTATTCAATTTGTATATGGATGATGGGGTTATGAAAGAAATTGAGTGGGGATGGCAGGGAAATGGTGTTAGAATGGTGGAGAATGGGAGATGAGTGGAGGGAGTTGCCCTACCTATTATATGCCGGTGATTTGTTGTGTGGTGAATCTGAAGGGTTTGAAAGGAGGATTGATGAGAGATTTGGCAGGGGGTGTGTAAAGGAGGGCTTGAAATAAACGTGGATAGAGTAAGGTTATATGGTTGTGGGTGGAGGACACTCCTCAGTGAAGTTATGTTAGATGGTGAGTAGCTAGAGCAAGTGGGTGTCTGATTTAATATTTAGGGTATATGTTGGATGAGAAGGGAACGGACGATGCAGAGTGTAGTAGGAAAGTTGGCCGAATGGCAGGAAGATTGGCACAGAGATTACAATTAAATCGTTGAGGTGAATGCAAAGGGACTAAGTCTTGGAAAGGTGTGTGTGCTAGGGTCTTACATGAGGTGTATGTTGTTAGTATGTTGTGTATGGTAGTGAGACTATGGTCTGGAATAAAGTATAGATCTGAGTTCAATATTTCAGATGGACAACCCAATCTTAGGGGTGTGCTAGGTGTGAGAAAAATTGATGATAAAGAGAATAAGACAGTATTAGAGGTGGTGTGGTGTGAGAAAGGGGGTAAATGAGAGAATAAATGAAAGTATGTTGAGATTGGTTTTTTGGATATGTGGAAAGGATGAATTTATTAGTCTAGTTGAAAGTTAAGCGGATGTATGATGAGGTAGGTGTGTTGGGAGACCGGCCAGCTGGGAACCAGAAGAGGAAGTGGATTGAGTCGGTGAAGACAGAATGTCTGAAGGAGAGAAATGTGAAGTTTGGCAGAAGAGGTGAGAAGTAAGTGCATGATAGGAGAGAATGGCGGGGTTTTGGCATGTGTTGTGGACCATACAATCAATGAGGGATGAACCCTTACGACGTTTACCATGGTGAGGGGTCGTCGCGGTCCCATGATGCTCTAGAATGTGAGATTTTCTGTCTGTGACGACTCTATTAATTAATAATTTTAAAGAGGGATGTAAGGCTAGGCTTTCTTTCACGACGTTTGTCATGTTCTCCCTACTGCTTTTTTTCTTTTCCGATGTACAGCACCTTACCAATCTTGGGGCAAGGGGAAATTTGAAGAAAGAAAGAGAAGAATATATATATATATATATATATATATATATATATATATATATATATATATACTTACCTGCTGCCACCCTACCTACCTATATATATATATATATATATATATATAGTTAGGTTAGGTTAGGTTAACTTGCTTACCTAATTGCTTTGATTTCTACTATATATGTATATATATATATATATATATACTCTTCTGCCTATATATATATATATATATATATAATAATAATTAGTGTTGCACAGATCCCAAAATTTTAGTCAGATACCGATACCTATACAAGTACTCACCTTATTTTCTAAACCGATACCGATGCCGAAATTTTTGCCCATACCCGATACCGATACAGATATTTTTATCTCTATATATATGTCTTTATATATATATATATATATATATATATATATATATACTCTATACTATATATATATATATATACCATATATATATAACACCCTACACTATAACCACTACCTATATATACATATATATATAATTTTCTCTTTCTCCAGGTGTGTCACAATAAATCTGGCGAAATTAACCCGAATAAAATCAGAAGTCTAGTAGAAGGGTATATAAAGAAAGTAAAATATTATCGCAAGAAACACGGGACAGGTGGCGCGGGTGGGATTCTGTCGCAAATTAAAAGTGGGACCGTCCTGCCTCCATCTGTAAATGACCCGCCACCTCCAGGATTTACACTTAAATCACACTTGAAGTTAAAGCCATGAAAATTAGTCTAGATACTATTATTTTTTTGTTCAGTAATGCTTAAATGAAAGTTTCATAAATTAAAGTGTAATTGAAAATATTATTAATATTATTATTATTATTATTATTATTATTATTATTTGAATATTATTATTGAAATTTTTAATGAACAGTTATCACTGGATGGTAAATTATCTAACCACAGAAAGCTGAAGCCTTCTGTGGCGGTAGGGTGGTGAAAATGAAAAGTCATTCGGCCTTTTCTGCTCTTCTGGGAAGAAGGATTTGCTGAGGCTCCCGACAGTTGGACCCAGAAGTGGTGAATGGGATGGTCAACGTGAATGCTAACACGGTGGTACAGTGTCTGAACTACTTCTGCCTTAACTGCCGCACGAACTATAAATGATACAAAATTAGCGTTGTATGTATTAGATAACGAGAGAAAAGGTAAGGTGTAGGTAGGGGACATACAAGTGGACGAGGCTATATCTAGTAAGAGGAAAGATAGGGCACCTGACCTGCTCAATTGTAGGCAAAGGGTATGATTGTAAATGCGCAGGTGCAGCGTTTATGACAAATAACGAAATGAGGTGTGACTTTGTCTAGGGTCACATAAGGATCTTGATGAGGCTCTCTCGACCCTTGACGTAGTAATGAGATACAGAATCCCGGTTGGAAAAAAAATGTACTCACAGGTGGGGTTAAAATAAGGGAGCAAAAGGGAAAAGAAGGTGGTGGTAGAGTAAGCTACTTTTGGCCTAGCAAATGGCATCGCTACGGTAGTGGGATGGGGAGAACAAAGGTGAGATATGGAGAGAGGTACTAGTAGTTATACCGTGGTGGCAATGACACGCGAGTGTGATATTAATAAAAAGAAATAAATAAAATAATGTGAAATAGTAATGTCCAACCGAAAAAGGGAATTTGGTGTTGATGATGAGGAGGAGAAATGGGTGTGCAAGTGCACGGGAGATAATGCTGCCTATTTCGGTGGTCTGTAAGTGGAGGAGCGAAAGTCAGGAAGGGTCGGCGGTGGTAACAAGGATTGTGGTAATGAGTGAACGTGTAATGAAGAGATGTCGCAGGTGGTGAAGAACGGGCAAGGATAGTAGTGGAGGTCGTTAAGGGTGAACGTGAAGGGTGTGATGAGGTAATCAAAGGGAGCAAAGGAAACAAGGAACAGTGAAATGTATGGGTGTGAAAGGTGCAGTAACAGTATACGACATGAAGGAATCTTAGAGAAGAAAAAAAGTGAGTTTTAATCCGATCGGAAAGAAAGTAAGTTGGGATTAATATGTTTGTCGAGTACTAGTGAAGAGTGAAAAATGAAGTGGTGGATAGAAGTGAAAGAGAGTCATTTGGTGTTCAGAGAGGTCAGTTTACGTTGATTTCGATATTTTCTGATTCCGGAAGGGCTGTGGGTGATCATGGAGTGAAAGGTCCTAGGATTGGTAAGGTGTGGGTGTGTGGTATGTTGGTAGGTGTGTTGTGAGTGGGTGTGGTTTGAGGTCAGGTGAAGTAACGTGGTGCTAAAGATCGGTTTTCGTATATCAGGCAAAGAGGGGAAAGAAAAAGGTAAGCCTAATTGATTTGTTTTTTCTCACTGCTCTCTCTAGTGTGAATGTTTGTTTTGTGCGTTTCGTTCATAGACGCAAAAGGCATGATTGTGCATTGGTGATTTGTATCTACATAGCCTGCAGCTGAAGGATAGTCAAAAGATATATCCATAGTTAAGGTGACCTTAGACAACTGATGTGCGCTGGTCGGGAAGCATAATGTTGTATGTGTATACTTATTTATAATATATTTTATCTTCCACAGTAACACTCCTATTTTGATGATAGTATGTTTTCCTTTCATAAATGTATAATATGTGTATGCCCCCCTCTGGATAGTTACCCTGGAAAATCTAGCTTGGCTACCTATAGAGTTCTTGGGTGCGCACTGTAGGTAGGTCAGTTCTTGGCTATGTGGGGTATATGTAGGGTGGAGAATCCATAGTGTGTTGGTGAGCTGAGGTGTTGTATTACCCCACACCAGATTTAAAATAAACAATAAAATTAGTAAATTTCACTTATCTCAAGGAATAAATCATAAAGAAATGAACAAGAATGTTTAGTTATTATCTTGATTCAGTGGAGAGTTATCAGAGTTATTCTTGTTATTTATCTTGCTCTACCTTTGAGATTTTTTCAATATATAAGGGGTATATATTTAAATAGTTTTATATATTGATGAGTTTATCGTACACGTCACACTATTATATATATTATATAATATATATTATATAAATATATATTAATTTAGTTCAACTGAACCTCAATCCCATGAATTTGGGAGGAAGAGGGGGGGGGTTCATTACCTATCGTAGTATGTTCTGATACGGGGGAATAATTGTGTTTAACCACTTTTTCTAACCAAGTAGATAGAAATAAAAACAATGTTAAGATTAAATAGGCCTTGATAGCAAGCCCCTTTTCGGCTCCTAATGCGCATTTGAAATAATTCTAGCCACCTGTGGACATGTTTTGCATCTCAAATGAGCGAATACCTTCTTACTGCTAGTATCTATATGAGAAGAGAGAGTAGAGAGTAGAGAGAGAGAGAGTAGAGAGTAGAGAGAAGAGAGAGACGAGATAACAGAAGGGACAAAGATTGAAAGGGAGTAGTAGAGCGGAGAGGAGAGAGATGGATGTAGAGAAGAGAGAGAGAGCAGAGAGAGAGAGAGAGAGAGATGAGAGTGAAGAAAGAGAGAAAGAGAGAGGGACAAGAGAAGAGAAATGAGAGAGAGAGATGAGAGAGAGAGAGAGAGTAGTAAGATAGAAGAGAGAAGAGAGAAGACGAGATAGAAAGACTTAGAGATGCAAGAGAGAGAGAGAAGAGAGAGAGGAGAGAGAAGGGCGTAGTGTGATTTGTATGATATTAATTAGCATTGCTCTGTTGTATGTTTTTTAGTGGATGCGTTGGGTAATTTGAAGATGTAGTGTGTAATATTATGCTGTAAACTGTAACTAAATATTACAGAAAATCTACTGATGAAAATTTTGTCTGCCAGACTGAGATTTGAACACTCGCTCTGCTGAGAAGAGAAATTACAATCTTAATCTAGAAAAGATTTGCTTTAGTCCACTGAGCTACTAGTCTATATACATATTATCCGGTATATATAATATATACATTATTTTATTTGAGTATCATATAGTATATATATATATATATAAATATATATATATATATATAATTATATATATATATATATTATACCAATATATATTACATAATATATATTAGGCCGAATAAGATATAGTATAAAACCTTTTAACAGCAAGTCAACTGTTCTTGGCTATATTCTTTTGTTGTGTCCTCTGCTTTAGGAGCAGTGCTTGTACCGGTATCTGTACTTCTTTGACGAATATTTTCATTACTATTCTTCCGACTTCTACTCCCTTCCCTTTTAGCTCCTTCTGCTGTTCCATTAGACTGAGGCTCTGATGTGGCTGAGGTGGAATTTAAACGATTTAACAATTCAATAAAATCTGAAAAATATAAAATTTAAGAACTTTTCTAAAAGAAACATTATTTATTATGACATGATAGTCAAATTTATTTTAAACTTTTCATGTTTTTTTGTAAGTCTCTTTACCGTGCTTTACTATTCAATCTATCGTATACAAACGTTAGTTTTACCATTATTTTCTTTTTATAAAAATTGTCCAATCAGTAGAAAATACTCTAAAAATGATCTAATCTGGGAATTTAATCAGAAGCCTTACGAAAATTAATTATCATTTTGCTTATTTTACTGACCTTTGTAGTCATAGAATAATAATGGGCACAACATGCAATGCAAGTTCTTTTAATTCTGAATACTTTTAAAATGCAATGGGCCAAAGATACCCAATATTACTGTGACCATGAAATCAGAAAATGCAAAATGAGGCAATAGTTTCTCATCTTGGAACGGTGAATATATATAGTCATATATAGTTATACTAATATACTTATATTACTACCCGTATATAGTATATATATATATATAATTAATATATATATATATTATATATATATATATATCATATATATAATATAATATATACACTGGTTGCCGTGCCCCGCAGCTTCCTCTCCTAATGAGACAGTGGATGTCCATGAGAATATATGTTGCCCGACCATAGGCAAGGATCAAGCTCAGAGATATCCAAAGAAAAAGCGTCCAAACACTATTTCTAAGGTTGTTAGATTCGAAGCATTTAGCCCCGGAGATGTTGCTTGTCATCAGTTTTCAATGGAGGGCATCTCTCTTTGACAAAAAGGCTGGAGAAGGCGAGCATAATATGTACCCTGAAAACTTGCTTTATATCTTGTACTATATTCTCAATTGATGAAGGAAGAAGAATGGTGCGACACAAAGAGCAATTAAATCATTCGCGGAACATGCATTCCTCCCTGGTTTAGGGTCAAAGACCCTAAGAATCGTAGGGAAGCGTATTACTCAATCAGGTCAAGCAACTGTACATCGAGAATGGAAATTAGTAAGATTAAATGTCATGGCCGCATAAGATGCACAACACCCAAGTCACGAGCGATCTTCTAGCGCTGATTCATTTGAATCAATTAAAATTGGAATGTGAGAGTAACTGTGTTGATAAAATAAATTGAGGTAAAATATGTCGGCATGAGATAAAGAATTTGTTATCAATCCTCCGAAAGGCGCCGAAGAGCGGCAAGAAGAAAGCAGATCAGCTGCATATGATTTACTAAGGTCCAAAAAGTCACTCTACGAGAATAAAAAGAATAGCAGTAGTGTCTTGAATATTTCATATCACTTCTGTGGACCAAGTAAATCTGGTTTTATGGCACATTTGACCCCGACGTGGAAACCATCACTAAACGTCTACCTTCTAACTCTGTAGAACACACCAATATAGACATACTCACAATGTCTCTTCTACCACTCGGAATACTGTGAATCAAAGAGAGTGCTACCCAACTCTAACCTTGTCCCTCCATCGAACAAGTATACATGATTGAAAATGAACACAACGTAGAAACCATATTCACATACTCAAGCTATATAACTTCAAGATTGCGAACAACCGAACATGCATGCGACGCAACTTTTATATTACAATTCTACCCCCAATCAAACCACATACAGAATCGTCGTAGTGTCTCTAGACTCAATATAGTGTGGAACAATAATTCTTATGGGTATCTCTGCTTCTTTAATATGAAGAAGAAGGTAAGGCTAACCTAATAAGTAAGTATATTAAAATAAATATATATCATTATATTAATCATATTAAATATATAAATTAATAACATATATATAATAAAATATATAATTAATATATCAAGAATATATAATATATTATATATAATTAATTCATCTATTATATATATCCATATATATAAATTATATAATATACCTCTCATATCAACAAATTTTATTTATCTTGCACTAACAGCCCAATTGACTTTACTACCTTAGCAGATGAAAGTCAGAGTTAGGTCCCCAATAGAGTCAGAATTAGGTCGCCAATAGAGTCAAATAACTACTGAAGATGAATCAAGTTAGGGGAAGAATTGTATAAGAAGCAGTATTATCAGTTCTAAATGCAAATTGGCATTGACCTCTCTCTATATCCACCTTTTTATAACGAAAATTAAGGAAGTTCATCAAAACTCAAAATCCACCTTCAATCCAGTAAAAACACTAATGAAGAGTCTCCGAAACGTTTACAAGGAGACATATACAATAGTATATCAATTCAATCCGTTATAAATTTGCTATTCACACTATTTCTGCATGGCTCACAAACGAGTATATTCATGAGCATGCTACACCATTCATTTCACAATTTTCTCTCCCCAACATCTCAAAACATGGCTTAATATTGATGAAGCAGATCGGCTGCCTACTACGAATAACAGAGAATCGACATACTATCTCACATGTAGTGGGCATAATATATAATAAATAATAATGAAAATTACTAGGTCTATTATTATTGCTATCATCATATATAATTATTTATTCGGTCTATCCATTAGTGTTTATCTAAGTTGCAAGACTTTCCCTTCTCTTCCTTGCCTACAAGAACCGAACCAAAGCTTACTACCGCAAATAACTCGTCTTCAATCCCAGAAATGCTTATGTACATTTATTCCGAGAAATGGATATCAGTATGAACTCTCATAATAACACACATCTCGCCGGTACTCGTAGAAAATTGCAACACTCCCTTCGTCTCTCCTCCAACTTCACTCTTTCTGCAGCCAAATTAAAGCCTTAATCTAACTTGCTTCTAAAACGCTCTCACTCTGGTGCTGACGAACAAAATGACTCGCTGAACACTAATCGGTAATGACTAAAACTGAAGGCGCCCAAGCAAAAAAGGAACCCTGCCTCCTCACTCCGCCCAACGCTACAGACTAACCTCCATCTTCTGGCTCCAAAGTAAGCTTATGATTGCATCACATAGTTTGAGAATTCTAAGATTCGCATCCTCTACCTTACACTACTAGAGAGCAAAAGATTTTGAAGTAATTCTACATTATAATCTATCTATCTTTCCATTATTCCAACACAAAAAAATAGAGAAATCATACTTTTATTACATTAAGATAAAATCGCAACCAAAATGAACTCTATCTATTATACTTAACAACAATCTTCGTCCCTTTCTCAGAATAATATCAAATTATGCTCTTCAGACATTACATCTCTAAGATCATGCTGACGTACAAGTTAACTCGGCGTCGCACATCTCTATCACCAGCAAGTTGCTAACCTTTCTGCCATAGGCGTACGATTTAGTATTCTTGCATAAAGTGTCAAAACATAATTCTCTCGTTTTAAACACAAGTATCGTCTTCACCTCAAATGTATCGCAGACCTCACAGGGGGTTGGCATAATCCGTTTTGATAAAAAAAAAAAAACAAAAAAAAAAAAAACAAAAAAAACAGGTATGTGGAATTTACAATCATTCCCCGTACAGCCCAATAAGCCACATAAACAAGCAAACACATCACACACAATATATACTGTTATCTATTTAGTAAAATAAATATTAGAGTATAGATATAATCTAAATAGTATCTATATTAATATATAATAATATAATATAACTATTAAGATATAAAAAAATTACTATTAAAAGACTAATATTATCTTTTCGATGGAGTAATTCATAAATATATAATACTTAAATCATCTAACGATATAAAAAAAATGGGAAAAATCAAAATAAATTAGCCTGGACATATACGTCCAAGGTAATCAAGGCTTTCCACTGAAAATATGGAATAAAACTTAAAACAACCAAAAAAAGTCAAATAACATCGCTCACTGAAGACAATAAAAACTAGCAACTATATACCCAAACAATACTAAATAAATATTAGAAAAGAATACACAATATTAATTGCAGGAAAGCAAAACACTCATTAGACAAATCTTGGTGGACAGAATCAAATCGTATCAGTTATACGGTAATTAGACTGTTAATTATTCTTAAAGAGTTATTCTCCCTTTGATATAAAAATTAACCTGGAACAAATTAATGAATAATATATCAAAAATTTATTTAATACTATATCTCTTACCCCAACAATAATCTTGTGTATAGGCCGACAACAAAACTCATTACACCATTTAGATAAATTATAGAATTGAAATACCAAAATACAAATATAAAATTACTAAGATGAAAATATTCCAAACACTGTGACAGGGCATGTAATCACTGAGTTGCCTAGGCAGTACACAAAAACCTGAAAAGTGTTTTTCTATTCCTTAATCCCAATGGCCATGACAAAAAGTGCAAATATATAATAAACTTTTACAGAAAAAATTTCCCAAATACTTCGGTAAAAGTTAATTTCCGAGGTATTGTGCCAACATCCTAAGAGAAA
The DNA here is from genome assembly GCA_015478945.1 of Trachelipus rathkii. Taxonomy (NCBI): domain Eukaryota; kingdom Metazoa; phylum Arthropoda; class Malacostraca; order Isopoda; family Trachelipodidae; genus Trachelipus; species Trachelipus rathkii. The sequence goes on from JABUQX010042964.1 coordinate 31,682, forward strand.
AAAGAAATAGATACTAGCAACTATAATCCTTGATACGTCTTTATCTTAACACTTGGGGTATCTCAAATTTTTCTACTAATATCACAAAATTGATTTTCTAAAGAAAAATAATGACATGACTAAATATGATTTCAAATTTATGTTAGTAATCTTTAAAAATTTGAGGGTTAATGTGACATTTATAATTTTCTAATATTTGGAGGGAAAGTAAAGATATTGTTAAATTCAATTACATATATTAATATATAAATATATAGAATATTATATTATAAAATAATAATTAATAATATGACATACTTTATATATAATAAAAATTAATATTATAAATAATCAATAATTAAATATTAAAATCTAATTAAATAATAATAAATATAATATATATATATATATAATATATTATATCATAATATAATATAATACTACTTAAAATGGTAAATGAAGATGTCTCTCTCCATCTATTAAATCTATATGAATATAAAAAATAAAAGAGTGTTTGAAGATGAAGAATATAAAGAGATGAGGCATGCCTGAGCTCTAGATTTTGCGAGGGCCAAGGGGCGCAATGCAAATAGTGCCTCGGCGGCCGCAGTGTTCTACAAAACAAGGTATGCCAATATAAATAATATAATAAATATATAAATACTAGTACCCCATATATATTATATAATATATAATATAAACTATATATATATTTATATATATATATAATATAAATTATATATATTATAATATCATATTAATAATAATATTTAATATAATAAGTAGTGGTGCTTATATAGAAAAAAGATATGGTTTTATTTATAAAAAAAACCATAAAAAAACCATTGAGTTTTTACTAAATATAACACCAAACAAACCCAATTGTTAATTTTATTGAGTATATTTTATGGTTTTTATAGCACTATTTATATGAATGTTTTTTCAATCCTAGCTTTCATTACTATAGGTTGTTGCAAAAAGAGTACTTTATGACATAGCGCAGAGAAATAACGCTCACTAACTGCGACAACCTGTTATATACCCGACGAGTGCTAAACACCCAGAGTACTTTTACAAATCATCTTCACAAGGACTCTTTATAGCGCGATCCCTTGAAGATGGATAGGTCAATATCTTCAATGATTAACTTACCATGACAATGACTAGCCATTCGTTTCATAAATCTTCAAAACTTATTTTTATTAATGATTTAAAGTTGAACTATGGTCAACACTAATGAATCATAAAAAACATACCGAGAGGTAGAGGCCATAATAAATTCATAACATAATAAATATACTAAGTATTACATCCCTTTATGCAAAGTTCATTGCGTGAGAGTTTAATGTACTTTTTTAACATTTGTATTAAGATTCATCTCGAAAAACAACTATACATCTGGTCTGCTACGTATTCACTCGTTAAAACTAATTGGCGAATGGCACAAGGATAATAAATAACAGAGTAAGAACAAAAAATTGAAAACGTACCCAACCAAAGGAGAGATCAAATAATGTCATTAAAAAACAAAGCTAGGACCCACCCCATAAAAAAAGTTTTATTTCAAACGAGAACGCTTGAGAGGCAAAGAACCTAATGTTATACTAACCGAGAGTTCCAGTTCAAGTGATTTGACACCTAAAGAGAACTGGTAAGTAATATTGATATACTATTACAAGTTTATGATAAATATTTAAAGCATTTCCATTTAATGTGAAATCTTTTATGCAAAAAACGTTGCTACATATATAATCATATCATGTCAAGCAGAAAACGAACAGTCAAAATTTGTAACAGATGTCTATTAAGAGACTCGGAACCTGAACACAATTTTGTATAATACATAAAGTATCGAAGAATACTATAGATCTGTTACATCCTTAAAATCACCAAAATCGGGCAAGCTAGTGGGATAAAGGTGCACTAACCAAAACATATACTTACCTCGTTACCGAATAAAGACATCATAAGCCTAGCTACTAGGGGACTGAGAAAAAAGTTAACCAAAACGTTATTCCAATCATTTCAGAATGCATGTGGTACCTTCAGGCAGACGTAGTTAATCACGTCTTATCAACAGATTCTTGGATAGAAATACGGAAATATTCAGCGGATATTCAGAAACGCATGACATAATATGGATCTTACATTTATATATCCTAATAACTCGCATCTCAACACTTAGAGGTGAGGCCTATCATAAATGGAATTTGCGAAAATAAACTTCAAGGAACTTCCACATCACTCCATTAATACTATATAAGACCACAGCAATCTTAAGACTCGTGGCATTCTTCAGATAATTATCCCTAATTTAAGATATATGAATTGAATCATCATTTTGGATCCGAATAAAAAAAAACGAAGTAACAAAGACTGTAATAAAATAATACTCGAAAAATGATCCGGACGCAATATATAAACACGCGAAAAAACGTTGCGGAAACCGCTGGTTAACTCCTAAGAATCATCCTACGAAAGAGTAATACTTGTAATTCATAATCCAATACATAATTAAATACGATACATCATACTCACTTGACTTTATAATAAAAGCGGGGTCTCTTTTACTTCATCAAACTTCTCTATTTCGTTTCAGTCATGTCCACGTACACCCCAAAATTCTTGGAAGAATGTTGATGAATATAATTATAATATATTAATATATATATTAAGTAATAGTATAATTAGAAAAAATATAATGATATTAATATAAATATATATTAATAATATATATTATATAAGAAATAAAAAAAACGTTATGCGGAGTATACAAAACCCATCATCAAGATACTAGAAGCAATGACATTCTAGTGAACATTCAATATGAGCTACGAGATTTTTTTGGTATGTCTTACACCTTTACTTCTAATTTTAATCCCTTTTTAATTTACAACATTTAATTATATATAGTATATATATAATAAGTATAGGTACTAGATAACATAATTATATAAGAAAATATGATAAGATATAGTATAATTTCTATACAAAATCTAGAGAGGATTCCCGTCCCCTCACAATTGAACACAGAACCCAGAAAACATGCCTAACCACCTAACCCAACTACTGCACAGACCGCTGACAAAGAAGACAGCAAACCCAGGCCCAGACAACATGGAAAGAGTGCAGTACGCATGATCGACGAGTAAGTGAGGAGAAGAGAGAGAGATTCATCATTAAAGTCGAAACTGAAATTATATAATTAAAGAATTTTATACAACAAAACTAATCTTCCCTGCTTGTAGCTTACTCGCAACTGCA
>JABUQX010042965.1:2500-5000 GCA_015478945.1 Trachelipus rathkii
GATGGACTTTGGAAAATACAAGGGTATGATATCAGGGGTGAACGAGAGAGTGAGGGCGAGGGAAGGGGTGGGAATAGTTATGAGGAAAGAGGTGTGGGATAGGGTAAGGTTATGTAGCCAGGTGAGTTCGAGGATAATGTGGGTAAAAGTGAAATTCGGGGGAAATGTGGGTTTTTTGATATCGATATGCACCAGTGGAATGGAGCGAGGGAGGAGGAGAGAGAAAGATTTTGGGGAGTGAGTTGAATGAGTGTTGGGAAAGTTTCGGGGTAAATGATAAAAAATTTGTCTATTGGGAGATTGAATGCAGGAGGTGGGAAGGGAGGGGTGGGGAAGAATAATAGGAACCATTTGGGTAGGGAGAGAATGTTAATGGAGAAAGTCCTGTTAGAGTTGTTGTGTTGAAAAAAGACATTGATAGTGGGAATACTTGGTTCAAAAAAAGTGAAATAATAAAGTATACCATGGAAGAGTGAGATGAACGGGGGGGCACGGGCGGTACTGGAATAATTGTGTGTGAAATGGGAGGAATCGAGGTAGATTACTAGATTATGTATTTAGAGGGCGGGGAGGGGGTAATATCGGATTCACTATTTGGTGGTTGCTAGGATAGGGTGGGAGGAGAGGTGACGGTTAGGGAATAGGGGAGAAAAGAGTGATAATTGTGAGTGATAATATGGTGGTATAAATTGGAGGAGTACAGTGTGTTAAGAGGGAGTTTATGGTAGAGGTATGGATGGATATGTCGGAGGAGCCGTAGAGGGAGCGGAATTTGGGGAGGTGGAGGGGGAGGGGATGAGATTTAAAGAGGCAGTATGTGAAGAGGCTAGAAGGGTATGTGGAGTAAAAAGGGTGGGTGCAAGCAGAAGGAAAGGGAGTGAATGGTGGAATGAGGAGGTGAAGGAGGTGGTGAAAAGGAAAAAGGAGGCTTATGTGAAATGGTTGGGAAGTAGGAGAGAGGAAAGCTGGGAGGAATATAGAAGGGTTAGAGTGGAAGCAAAGAGGGCGGCGGTGGAGAGGACGAAGAGAAGAGCAAAAGAGAATTGGTGTAGAAATGTGACGGCAAATTTTGAATCGGGAGAGCAAGATGTTCTGGATAAGTACAGTAATAAATAAAAAGGAAAGAAAAGGAGGGGTTGGGGGAGAAGGATTAAGGAGGAGATGGGGGAGTGAATAGAGGAGAGATAGGGTGGGGATTAGGTGGGGGGTGGTTTTTGGGGGGGATTATTGAATGAAGTGGGGGGGGGGGGGGGGAGGAAGATTTGCAGGAGGTGAGGATGGGGAGTGAATTGGGGAGGGAGGGGGAGGATGAAATACAAATGGAGGAAATTATTAGGGCCTTGAATAAAGGAAAAAAGGGAAGTCCGCAGGTCTGGATGGTGTGTGAGAATGGAAATGTTGCAGAAGGGAGGTATAGGGGTGGAGGAATGGCTGTATACGGTTATATAATATATGTTGGAGGAGTGGTGAGGTACCTCAGGATTGGGAGGATGGTTGTTTGGTTCCCCTGTATAAGGGGAAAGGGGATAGGATGGAATGTGGGAATTATAGAGGTATATGTCTTTTAAGTGTGGTAGGGAAAGTGTATGGGAGAATACTGATTGAGAGAGTGAGAGGTTTAACGGAGGGGAGAATGGGGGAAGAACAAGGAGGATTTAGGGAGGGAAGAGGGTGTGTGGACCAAGTGTTTACACTAAAGATGCTTGTGGAGAAAGGTATAGAGAGAGGAAAGGGAAAGTGTATGGGTGTTTTTAGATTTAGAGAAAGCATATGATAGAGTGAAGAGGGGTGTATTGTGGAGGGTGTTGGAAGAAAATGGAGTGGGGGGTAATTTAGGTAAAGGTATTAGGGCCTTTTATAGGAATAGTAGAATGTGTGTGAGAGTGTTAGGAGGGGAGAGTGAGATGTTTGGGGTGGTGAGAGGATTGAGGCAGGGGTGTGTAATGTCGCGCCGTGGCTATTCAATTTGTTTATGGAGAGTGTTTGCAGAGGAATGGTAAGGGAGGGGAGGGGGGTGGAATTGATGAATGGGAATGATAGAAGGGAAGTGAACATGATATTTGTTTGCGGACGATACTGCCCTAGTGGCGAAGAACGCGGAAGGGTTGAGGTATTTGGTGAGGGAGTTGAGAGAATGTGTGGACAAAAGGGGCTTAAAAAAATCCAGGTAAGAGTAAATTGTTGTGTTTGAAGAGGAGGAAAAGAGAGGAAGGGGGAGGGGTTAGAGTTCGAGTAGGGGGTGAGTATGTGAAGAAGTTAAAGATTTTTAAGATATTTAGGATGGATTTGGGTAAGGGGGAGGGATGAAGGAGGAGATAGAACAGAGTGGGAGAAGGAATGAGAGCTTTGAGTGGTCTGAGAGAATTATGAAAAGGGGGGGATTTATCACAGAAAGTTAAGATAAGTATGTTTGAAAAAATTTGTGTACCAGCGGTGTTGTATGGGTGTGAAACGTGGGGGTTGAATGCCAGGTCCAGGAAGAAGTTGGAAGTATTTGAGA
>JABUQX010042965.1:12500-17500 GCA_015478945.1 Trachelipus rathkii
AATTTTTTTGTTTTAAAACTTTTTTTTTTTTTTTTTTAAAGTTTATTTATTTTTTTTTTTATTTTTTTAAAAATATATATTTTTTATTTTTTTTTTTTTTTTTTTTTTGTTTCTTTAAACATTTTTGTTTTACTAAAAAAATTATTCTTTTTATGTTTATAACTTAAAAAATTAGCATTTTTACATATCCTAAAGCAGTAAATCAGTAAATCAGTATCAAACTACCCTCCAGCCACCCTCCTACCCATCCGTGATCTATTGATCTATTAATCTGTTGATCTATTGATCTATTGATTCAAGTCATATTTTTATTAAAATTGTTAGTTTTACTACCCTAAATCAGTAAATCAGTAAATCAAGTATCCAAAACCATCACTCCTATCCTCCTACCCATCCAATGATCTATTGAAGCTATTGATCTATTGATCTATTGATCTATTGATCTATTGATTCAAATCATATTTTGTATAACATAACACAAAAACTTTTATTTATTTTTGTTTGCTTTCTTTAAACATTTTGTTTTTACTAAAAAATTTACTTTTTTTGTTTATAACTTAAAAAAATTAGCATTTTTTTACATATCCTAAGGCATAAATCAGTAAAATAGTATTTCAAAACTACCCACTCTACCCTCCTACCAACCGTGATCTTTACTATTGATCTATTGATCTATTGATTCAACGTCATATTTTTATTAAAATTGTTATGTTTTACATACCTTAAAGCAGTAAATCAGTAAATCAAACCACCCACTCTATCCTCCTACCCATCCGCGATCTAATCATTGATCTATTGATCTATTTGATCTATTGATTCAGGTTTATATTTTATATATAACATAACACAAAAACTTTTTATTTATTTTGTTTTGTTTTCTTTAAACATTTTGTTTTTACTAAAAAAATTATTCTTTTTATGTTTATAACTTAAAAAATTTGCATTTTTACATACCTTAAAGCAGTAAATCAGTAAATCAGTAAATCAAACTGTATCCAGCCACCCTCCTACCCATCCATGATCTATTGATCTATTGATCTATTGATCTATTGATCTATTGATTCAAGTCATATTTTGTATAACATAACACAAAAACTTTTATTTATTTTGTTTTGCTTTCTTTAAACATTTTGTTTTTACTAAAAATTATTCTTTTTATGTTTATAACATAAAATTTTACATTTTACATACCCTAAAGCAGTAAATCAGTAAGTAAATCAGTAAATTAAACCACCCACTCTACCCTCCTACCCATCCGTGATCTATTGATCTATTGATCTATTGATCTATTGATCTATTGATTCATGTCATATTTTGTATAACATAACATAAAATAAATTCTTTGCTGTAGCTGGTGTTGTTGAAATGTCACGTTTGTTGTTGCATTTGTTGCAGTTGTTGTTGATGTTGTTGTTGTTGAAATGTTGCGTTTGTTGTTGTTGTTGTTGTTGTTGTTGTTATTGTTGTTGTTGTTGTTGTTGTTGCTGTTGTTGTTAAATATATCAAACGTTCAAGTTAAATGAAAATATACAACACTTTTTCAAACATATCTCTAAAATATTAATGTTAATTTTACATTAACATTGTAATATTGAAAACTAAACAAAAATATATCTCATCCTAACCTAACTGACATACAGCATTCATTAACAAGGTAACTAAATTAGAAGTTTCAACTTCCAGCAGAAGTCAGCATAGAAAAAACAGTTCTCTGATTGGTTACCCTTGAGCGTGACAAGATTACGTAATGTTTAGGTGTCGTCTGGTAGAGAGCAATTTACCTATCAATGTTCTAGTTGTGGACCTGGAGGCAAAGTGATCGCACGCATTATTGGTATTGTGAGATCTATGTGGAATAATAATAATAATAATAATAATAATAATAATAATAATAATAATAATAATAATAATAATAATAATAATAATATAATAATAATATAATATTTTGTGATGTTGTGTATATAAAGATTGAGATTGCTACCATGCTACTTCTGCTGGTAAAGTTGAAACTTCTAATTAGCTACCATTATATACATGACTGCTGTATGTCAGTTAGGTTAGGATGAGATATATTTTGTTTAGTTTTCAATTACTATGTTAATGTAAATTAACATTAATATTTTAGAGATATGTTTGAAAAAGTGTTGTATATTTTCATTTAACTTGAACGTTTGATATATTTAACAACAACAGCGCAAGAAACAGAATCAACACAAAACAACAACAACAACAACGACAACAACAACAACAACAACAACAACACAACAACACGCCATGACATTTCAACAACAACAAAAACAACAACATCAACAACTGCAACAAATGCAACACAACGGACATTTCAAACAACACCACTACGCAAGAATTTATTTTATGTTTATGTTATAACAAAACTTGCATGGAACAAATAGATCAATAGATCAATAGATCAATAGATCAATAGATCACGGATGGGTAGGAGGGTAGAGTGGGTGGTTTGATTTACTGATTTACTGATTTACTGCTTTAGGGTATGTAAAATGCAATTTTTTAAGGTTTATATAACATAAAAAGAATGAAATTTTTTAAGTAAAACAAAATGTTTAAACAGAAAGCAAAACAAAATAAATAAAAGTTTTTGTGTTATGTTATACAAAATATGACTTGAATCAATAGATCAATAGATCGAATAGATCAATAGATCAATAGATCAATAGATCATGGATGGGTAGGAGGGTGGCTGGATACAGTTTGATTTACTGATTTACTGATTTACTGCTTTAAGGTATGTAAAAATGCAATTTTTTTAAGTTATAAACATAAAAAGAATAATTTTTTTAGTAAAAACAAAATGTTTAAAGAAACAAAACAAAAATAAATAAAAGTTTTTGTGTTATATTATATAAAATATAACCTGAATCAATAGATCAATAGATCAATAGATCGCGGATGGGTAGGAGGATAGAGTGGGTGGTTTGAATTACTGATTTACTGATTTACTGCTTTAAGGTATGTAAAACATAACAATTTTAATAAAAATATGACTTGAATCAATAGATCAATAGATCAATAGATCACGGATGGGTAGGAGGGTAGAGTGGGTGGTTTGATTTACTGATTTACTGCTTTAGGATATGTAAAAATGCAAATTTTTTAAGTTATAAACATAAAAAGAATAAATTTTTTAGTAAAAACAAAATGTTTAAAGAAAGAAAAAAAAAATAAATAAAAGTTTTTGTGTTATGTTATACAAAATATGATTTGAATCAATAGATCAATAGATCAATAGATCAATAGATCAATAGATCATGGATGGGTAGGAGGATAGAGTGGGTGGTTTGATTTACTGATTTACTGCTTTAAGGTATGTAAAACATAACAATTTTATATAAAATATGACTTGAATCAATAGATCAATAGATCAATAGATCACGGATGGGTAGGAGGGTAGAGTGGGTAGTTTGAATTACTGATTTACTGATTTACTGCTTTAGGATATGTAAAAATGCTAATTTTTTAAGTTATAAACATAAAAAGAATAATTTTTTTAGTAAAAACAAAATGTTTAAAGAAAGCAAAACAAAATAAATAAAAGTTTTTGTGTTATGTTATACAAAATATGACTTGAATCAATAGATCAATAGATCAATAGATCAATAGATCAATAGATCAATAGATCATGGATGGGTAGGAGGATAGAGTGGATGGTTTGAATTACTGATTTACTGATTTAGGGTATGTAAAACATAACAATTTTAATAAAAATATGACTTGAATCAATAGAGCAATAGATCAATAGATCAATAGATCAATAGATCCCGAATGGATAGGAGGGTGGCTGGAGGGTAGTTTGATTTACTGATTTACTGATTTACTGCTTTAAGGTATGTAAAAATGCAAATTTTTTAAGTTATAAACATAAAAAGAATAATTTTTTTAGTAAAAACAAAATGTTTAAAACAAAAAAAAAAAAAAAAAAAAAATTAAAAATATATATTTTTAAATAAATAAAACTAAAAATTAATAAACTTTAAAAAAAAAAAAAAAAATAAAGTTTAAAAAAAATATTTTAAATAAATAAAATTAAAATAAAATAAATAAAAAAGTTTTAAAACAAAATAATTTAATAAAAATTAAAATAAATAAATAAAAAAGTTTTAAAACAAAATAATTTAATAAATAAAATTAAAATAAATAAAAAAATTTTTAAAACAAAATAATTTAATAAATAAAATTAAAATAAATAAATAAAAAAGTTTTAAAACAAAATAATTTTTTTAACAAAAATAGTAATGTAATAAAATTTGCAAATAAATAAAACTTTTATTCAACGAACTTATTTTCATGCCCTAATTATACAAAATGATATCCGTAATATGACTTGAATCAATAGATCAATAGATCAATAGATCAATAGATCACGGTTGGATAGGAAGGTGGCTGGAGGGTAGTTGGATTTACTGATTTACTGATTTACTGATTTAATGATTTACTGATTTACTGATTTACTGATTTACTGATTTACTGATTTACTGATTTACTGCTTTAGGGTATGTAAAAAGCAAATTTTTTAAGTTATAAACATAAAAAGAATAAATTTTTAGTAAAAACAAAATGTTTAAAGAAACAAAAACAAAAATAAATAAAAGTTTTTGTGTTATATTATACAAAATATGACATGAATCAATAGATCAATAGATCAATAGATCACGGATGGATAGGAGGGTGGCTGGATACAGTTTGATTTACTGATTTACTGATTTACTGCTTTAAGGTATGTAAAAATGCAAATTTTTTAAGTTATAAACATAAAAAGAATAAATTTTTTAGTAAAAACAAAATGTTTAAAGAAACAAAACAAAAATAAATAAAAGTTTTGTGTTATGTTATACAAAATATGACTATGATACACGAAATATGACTTGAATCAATAGATCAATAGATCATGGAAGGGTAGGAGGGTGGCTGGAGGGTAGTTTGATTTTTGATTTACTGATTTACTGCTTTAAGGTATGTAAAAA